>VWZK01001863.1:127-29229 GCA_013396935.1 Baryphthengus martii | reverse complement strand
TTTTTTAAGATTACCCACCAAGTAACAGCAGAGGTATTTTATGAGAGATGAGGTGATAAATGAAACTGAAGCCACCTCAGTGTTGATATCAACGTCATTGCACCTAGCTGGCCTCCTGCCTGGAGCCTGCAGAAGTGCAGAGCCTTGCTGGTACCTCCAGCAAGTCACTGCACCAAGGGATCAGTTGTTTGAAAGGTGACAATCCAAATTAAAATGCCAGTAGTCAGTGGTGTCACACCAGCTACTCTGCTCGTGGCAGTGCGGTGCCTTCTGGTCACGTGTCTCCACATCCACAGACTGGTTTAAGGCAAAGGAACTGGATTTGGGCTTTTTCAATGTGTGGAGGGAGTGTGCGCCTGACAGACTGTGGCGTCCTGGGGATGGTGGGCATCGCCTCTACTGCTCTGTTCAACTAAGCTCTCTGCTCCTGGAGGGCAATTACATGCTGTGGCTGTTCTACTTGTAGAATTGTTTTGGTTGGAAGAGACCTTTAAGATCATCTAGTCCAACTATTAACCCAACGCTGCCAGGACACCACTAACCCACGTCCCTCAGCGCCACATCTCCACAGCTTTTCAATCCCTCCAGGGATGAGGACTCCACCCCTGCCTTGGGCAGCCTGGGCCAGGCCTTGACAGCCCTGTCAGGGAAGACGTTTTTCCTCATGTCCATCCTAGACCTCCCCCGTCGCAACTTGAGGCTGTTTTCTCTTGTCCTATCGCTTGTTTCTTGGGAGAGGAGACTGACCCCACTTGGTCCAACCTCCTTTCAGGGAGTTGTCAAGAGCAAGAAGGTCTCCCCTGAGCCTCTTTTTCTCCAGGCTCAGCAACCCAGAGTCCCTCAGCTGCTGCTCACAAGACTTATGCTCTAGACCCTTCACCAGCTTCATTGCCCTTCTTTGGACATGCTCCAAGACCTCACTGTCCTCCTTGTAGTGAAGGGCTCAAGATTGAACGCATGAAAACTGTGGCTGTCGAGCCCAGAATCAATAAATACAAGGCCTGCCTTGGTCACAGTAAAGGATCCTGCTCCTGTTTTGAGGTTTCGTCCTTGCATTTTTATTACAGTTATCGAAGTTATGGGTGGGACAGCAAAGCTGATACTCTCAGCTGCTCTTCTATGTCCGCTTGACTCCCATGGTGCTTTTACTCCACAGGATCAAAGCATCTGGTCTCAAGCTGCGATTCTGCACTAATGAAACCCAAGCAACCCGGGAGAAGTTCGTGAAGAAGCTCCAGGGCTTGGGATTTGACATCTCCGTGGCCGAAGTCACCGCCCCAGCGCCAGCAGCCTGCCGCATTTTGAAGGAGCGCAGCCTGAGACCGCACTTGCTCGTGCACAATGGTGGGACAACGCTGCAGCAGATGCTGGGACACGCAGGAAGACAGCCCAAGGAGACGTGGGCATTTGAGATAGAGCAGTGAATTCCAGTAGCTTGTGGTGGGAAGAGCTCCCAGCAGGACATCACATTGTCTTTGATATCATGGCAGAGTTGTTAAATTTAAAGTGTTTTTCTTCTGTAGAATGTGGGTGTGGAGAAAGGAAATGTATCCTGCCCTTGCTGTTACACATTTTCATTCAGCTACCCAGGAGTTTGCCTCAGGTCTACGTGCCTGAGTGTAACAAGCTGAGATATAATTGAGACCTAGGTAGAAATGGTTTATTTTGCTCTTTGTTGTAGGACAGCTGAATAGCAGGACCTGGGCAGGAACAGAGGGCTCTGAAAAACTGTTGATTCAGACTTTGATTTTTAGCATGTGTTGGAGACTGAATGAAGGGAAACACAAAGCTGGTGGGAAACCATCAGTTCCAATAGGATCTGAAATAGTAAGGGATTTATGGATTTATTTATTTTTTTTCCTCCTCCTTCTATAGATCTTGTCCCTGAATTTGCAGAGATTGATAAAACAAACCCCAACTGTGTGGTTATCGGAGATGCAGCTGAAAACTTCACCTATGCAAACCTTAATGAAGCTTTCCAAGTTCTGATTGGGATGGAGAAGCCTGTTTTACTCTCCCTTGGAAGAGGGTAAGTTGAGCACTGTTTGTTTCTCCCTTTAGTGTCTACAGTTTTTTAATTTCCCCCGGTGTCTTTGTACTTAATGGAGGCCAGATAACTGAGTTTTGCGAGAGGCCAGTGGGATTATGGGCACTGCTTGTCTTTTTGTAGCCTTGTGTTGCTGTCTGAACTGAAGATAAATGATTTTTAATAGTGAAAGAACTTCAAAATAAACAAAAAAAAATCCAACAGACCACGCTTGGATAAAGGGCTGTTAGTGTGGATTTGTGATGCAGTTTGATCTTCCAGCACCACGAAATTACTAACGGTGAGGAAGATGAGGTGGTCCAAAATTCTCTCTTTCAGCCAACAATCAGACAAGTTTCTTCTTCCAGGTTCAAATCCTACCCATATTTTGCTGTATATATAGAAGCCATATTGGCTACTATAGAACCCTACCAATTTCTGAAAGTAACTGCATAGCGTAAGAGATGAGGGTAGATGTTCCTCTGGCTATGAGTAGGGTGTGGTGGCCGAGGAGACCTAAAGGGACCCAAGAATACGCCGATGATGGCCTGGTGTGTACGACAAAGACCCGCAAACACGACTGTGCTTTTGAAGTGACAGATCAAATATTTTGATAGTTGGAATATCGAAAGACATTTTAAATTATTCTCTGAACATTAAAGGCAAATTTTGACCTCTTGGCTTTCACATGCAGGAAAAGTACAGTCAGGGGACTGAAATGTTTTCCTAAAACCAATTCCATTAGAGGTCTTCTGAGATTTTAAATGGGAGGTTATTAACGTGAGCACTGAATAATGACAAATCCCGACGGCCTGGAAGGAGTTATTCTTATCTGTTGTGTGATGTATGGGCTTAAAAAAGACTTTGCATGTTTAGCTTGAGGAAACTCTACTGACAACTTTTTTCAGTGGTTCAATAGATTGTAATGGGTATGAAAACCCTTCTTAGTTTGCAGGTTATTGATCCAGCTGGGTAGAACTTATCAGTGGGAAGGAGCAGTTGAATCCATTGTGTTGCCGTAGCTGATGTTCGCGCTCTGGTCCTACAACATGGGCCAAAAATCCTGACTGTGTCTCAGAAGGATGAGGCAAAAATGTTGAGCCAACAGCGTAACGTATGTAAAATGACCAAATTTTGCTCCATGGATTAGCATCTTTCATAGTGAAATACAGAATCAACCTGCATTGAAGATTTGCAATGTGATCAGGGCAAAAATGTCTTTGTACCCTGTGTATATAAAAGTATCTCTTTATTTGGTCATTTGTTGATGTAGACAGCACTAAAACAGACCTGCTGTTAGTCTTTTGAAATGTTATTTTTCATTTAAAAACATAGATTTTTTTTTTTTATTATTTTTTTTTTGTGCATGTTCTGAGCTCGCTTTTCCCCATGAGCATATTTTTTTTAATGATTGATCATTTAGGTAATGTGAACATGAGTTCTGAATGAGTTACCCTGATGGGCAGGTTCTCTGACTCAAAGAAGAGAGATCATAGATTGAATGAATTATTCACCTACCTAGAAAAGCCTCCCTGATACAAATGGCCGTATACAAAAACCAGCCAGAAGCTGTCTTCGTTTTCAGTGTGCAGAGTCAGTGTCATTGGGTGGACCTTAACAAGATGCCTACCTGGAGCAAGTAGGTTGATTTTGGTTGAAGTTTTAGTTCATTCCGTAGAAAACACAAGTGTCAGAGTCACTGGAGCAGAATGTCCTCCTCCTGAAAATGGAGTGATTTACATTTAGCATCTGTTTTGGGCTGAGAGTGGGAATTGGCTTTGTAATTTCTTCTGTCATGGCGCTGTCAGAAAATTAAGCTGTTTACGCTAGACTATAGAAGGTTAATGGCTGTTCTCGCAAAGGTCAAGTGGTCATTTTAAAGGGAGGCTGTGCTGAATAATCGAAAATGGCAGAAGGATAAGGCGTAAAATCTTAACTGACTGCTCATCCTACCTTTTTTTCCAGTCACATAGCAACCTGTCTTTGCTCTCATCAGGAGAGCTTGGAAGACCCAAGTTAAGGTGAATTCCTATTAAAAAAACCCAACAAACCGTCAGAAAGATGCTGACTAATTTTATGAGCTTCGTGGCAATAGGAACCTCTTCTAGAAAGGACAAAGTTTAGCTTGGAGGGCTTTCTTAGTCCTGATAAACAGTGCCCTGGCTTTCCTTGTGTGGGAGGCTTGATGACAAGCAATGATGGCCAACTGTTTGGGGTCCCCTTTCAGATGTACTGAAGAAGGTGTTACAGTTGCTGGGCGGTGCCAGCCCTCATCTTGTAGCTGCTGAGGGGTCTCGGTCTCTGATTAAAGGAAGGGCAGAGTAACTACAGGCCCAGTTCATCCTTGATATAAGGTGGTTGAAATCCCTTTGAACCTCTGGAGTCATGTCACAGATGGGCATCTGATCTGAGATCTTTTCCCCGACACCGCACGGTGCTGAGCCTGCCCTTTACTTAATTCCTGGTGTTAAATTAAGGCTCCCAGAGTTTCTGATGACTTGACTTTTTTTTGTTGCAGCCAGATGGACATCTGTATAGGCCCAGAACTCATAAAATGTGGTTTCTTTGTATTTAACTGCCATTTCATTGGAACTTTATCGCTTTCATTTCCAGACGCTACTATAAAGAAACCGATGGTCTGAAACTTGATGTTGGAGCATATATGAAGGCATTAGAGGTATTTTATAGCTGGCATTATGCTTACTCGCTCCATGCACCTTGTTAAAAGAGTAACTGGTATAAATATGGGTCGTCTTCTGTAATTACTCACCTTGGTGGAGGAAGTTTCCACAGATTGAAACTCGTTTGCTGCATTCAAAGGACGGATGGATTCATTTGTTTTCTGGCTTCATTGAATTTTTTAGTTTTCTTTAAAATCTGAACTTTTACCTTTGTTGGAAGTGAGGCCCTTGAAAGAAGGAGTCAGAAAAGAAAAACATGGACTATTGTCTGTGAGATACCCAAGAAAAACTGAAGGTCTGTTTTATATTTGGCGTACCTTTGTTAACACAGCCCTGAGCAGTTTATGGCCAAAGGCCCTCATTCAGCAAGATATTTAAGTGCAGTCCTGGTTTTAAGCCTGATTAAGTCTGGACAGAACTGGAACCCAATAGATAAGCCAACCTGAGGGTGAGAGAAGGAGAAAATCCTTGTGCTCCCTTTTATAGACTTGCAAAGAGGTAAAAAAAATAAATACAGAGTGAATGCAGAGAATAAAGAAAGTTGGGGAGTATACAGTCAGGGGAAATAGTAGATGTAGTGTGTGCTTGCAGTACGTTCATTAGTTTCTATGTGAATTTTGGGGAGAGTTTTTGACTCCCAGGTAAGATCAGGCTTTAGTAACCTAGGAACACACTAGAAACACCTCTTTTGCAGCATAGGACTGATATTTAGTAGTAGGAAAAACAACTTTTTAAATCTGGCTGATCACTTGAATTATTAAAAATATACCATGCGGTTGAAGAAGCCTTCTACATCTCTTAAGGCCCTCCAGAACTTTTCATCATTTCATGTGAAGGATATTTGCTATTTCTTTTAAGAGTGATGCTCTTACAGAAATGGACAGTATTGGAAATGAGGTTAAAGATTGCTCTTCAGTGGAGAATATGGAAGGTTTGTAACTTGAGATGTTTCAGGAGGCCTTTCTCTCCTGCCAGAGAATGTTAAACACGTCTGTTATCCAAATTCTCCAATATTCACCTTCACCTGCTAATCCAATTTGGTATTTAAGAGCAAAAATCAATAATCACAAAATTTTATACAACTGACTGAAGTTGTAGAGTTGAACAAATCCTTTTCTGATCAGCATTTTTAATGTCTTTCTCTTCCTTTTTTTATTCCCCAGTATGCTTGTGATGTTCAAGCTGAGGTGGTGGGAAAACCAGCAAAAATGTTTTTTGAGTCAGCCTTAGCAGAAATGGGAGTTCCACCAGAGCAGGTAAGGTTTCCAATGCTGTGACCACTGTCTGTGCTGTGGAGCGATGCCCACTGATGCATTTTTATTTTATTCCGGTTTGCTGTCTTCTCATGGAAAGTTACAGAAGTTGAAGGGAAGGTGGCCAGAAGGGCATAGTGAACTTTGGGTGCATATTACAAATATTTTTTATCAAACCCAGTGTGTTATCCAAGGTGCAAAGAAATGTTTGTGTTCAGGATCTTCCTATGAGTTACTCGAGGGGGGAAAAAAAAAAAAGGAAGAGGAAATTTGTTCAAAAAATGCTGCAGAGGGGTAAAAAAAAACCATATTTGCTCATTCCATCAAATAATGTGAAGTAGACAAAAGAGAACTGACAGCCAAGAGACTAGATGCTGGCAGATGGGGACCTGCTGAACTTCTTCTCTATTCACACTTCCTACCCTCCTGAAGGGCATGACATTATTTTCTCTGCTGTTTTGAGGGTTCTTTTTGCCTGTCTACTGTTTCCCTTTTTGTTCCCTGTGTCCGTCTCTGCTCTGACTTGTGCCCTCCATACCCCTAGGGTCTTCCATCCCTCTGTTCCCTCTGGTTTCTCCTTCTACTTGTACTCCTGTGTTGTGCTTTCTTAGCCACCTTCCTCCCAAACTATGTGGTTCAAAACCCACTCCTGTCATGAAATTCCTTTCTTTGGAGGCTAAAGAGAAAAGTACAGAAGAATACAAGTTAGATTTCCCAAGGAATTACAGAAGTTGTGCCTCACAAGATGAGAGGAGCCCCAGGGACAGTCCGTTTGGTGACTGGATGCTGCAGCATGATGGAATTGCAGCCCAGATGTTACTTACTTCCTTTGGTGTCACACTGACTACCTTCTAGTAAAAAGAAAAGGCAGAAGTAAAATATTTTCTAGTTTAGGTGAATGGGAAGCACTGACTGACCCCAAACCTCCTCTTGTGTTACTGGATTCATCACGCTTTCCAGAAACAGGCCGAGTGTGTGATGTTCCCTGCGTCACTTAGTACAGCCCATTTGTTCCCCCTTCAGTAGTTGTGCCCAGATCCTCTTTCGTGATTTGTTGGTATGTCACACAGGACATAAGGATGAGTATGAGATGACTCTCAGGGAGCAGTGAATTACAACGTAATAATTCCATCGGGAAGGTTTGGTGACATTATAAACAACAGGAGTGAAGTTTGGGTGGCTTGTAGGTCCCTAGAGCCTGGAGATGGAATTATGGCCCTGTAATTCAGGAAGTGCTTGCGTTTTGCTTTATTATAGAGTGGGGAGATGGAAAAGGCCTAACAGGCCATCTAATCCATCTCCTTCCCCGTGCAGCAGTGTTCCCTGCTCCACATTCATTAATGTTTTGATCAGAGTAGTTTTCAGTGAGCCAAACAACTGCTCTTCTGTAAGGGGCCAGTGTTCACAGCCAAGCGGCTCTCGTGACGCACTCGTCGGGACGCTTCTCCTTTAAACTGCATCTCCTTATTTCTAGCAAGGCAACAACCAAAATAGCTGTCTTCCTGGATGTTTCCTCCCTCCAATTACCTCCAGGTTTGTTATTGTTACAGTAGTTTTGTCTTAGTAAAACTGTGTTTAGCTCTCAGCATCTTCCTTTGTGGTTTGGTCCCTCCATACCCAAACCCACTGCGATGGTTCGTTCTGTACTTCCTTCAGTTTGTTGGTAGCTTCCCAGTCACGAGATAGCCAACCAGAACTTAATATCCCAGGTACAGCCACAGCAATTATTCAATCCATTCGTCCCACCAACAAACCCAAAAATCCCGTGGAGACAGAGTGGCATTTGGAATAAAAATAGCTGGAAAAAAAAGAACAAAATTGAAAAAAACCCGAACAAACCAACCACAGAGCACAGCCCTTGATTACTGCTTGTGTAAATCAGGGACGTGAAGGTTTGTGTTTCCTTTCTGCTTAGATCAGAAGTGATCACTGTGCAGGAGTAGGAGGGAAGATGTTATTTTGAGACTTCTGTCCTTGTGGCCCTGCATAGTGGCATTGCTTGCCCTTTTCCGTAGGCAAGGCGGTTGCTGTTTTGCCCAGCTCATGGTAACAAAGGATCACAGAATAGTTTGGGTGGAAAGGGACCTTTCAAGGCCATCTAGTCCAACTCCCCTGCAGGGAGCAGGGACATCTGCAACTAGAGCAGGTTGCTCAGAGCCCCGGTCAGCCTCACCTTTCTGGCGATGAGGATGTTGGGACCACGTCAGCTCGTGGCACAGGGGGAAGGGATCGTTACAGGGATGCAACAGGACGCCAGAATTACAATCTCAAAAACTTTGCCCCAGGAATCAAATTTGATTTAATACAACATCAAGCTGGCAAACCTGGTTCCATAGGGCGAGCCTCAGTGAGTGGTTCTCATGGACTTCAGGGGGATTTGTTTTGGGTACAGAAAAGCAGTAACAGTCCCCAGCAGAGATTGTTGATTCATTCCCTGCTCTTTCCCATAGTGGGTAGTGACCAACTTTATATTTTGACAGAGATTTTTTTTTTTTCCCCCGTGTAGTTTCTAGTGTTAAATGCCATCAATTTGTTGTTGTAATATGTCTAGTCTGTAGCTGTAATTTTTTTTTTGTATTCAGAGAGCTTAGAGATGAAGGGAGCACGTTCCTAACCAAGGAGAGCACAGTGGACACCGCCACATAATGGCACCAGTCACTCCATGCTTCCAGCTATGGAAAAAATCGTCCATGCTGCTGGAGTTAAAATGTGGATCATGATGCACATGCATAGGAGGAGGAAATTACCACAGAGAAAAGTCCCTTAATTCTGATGTATTTTCCTAATTTTTGAGTGCTTGACCTTGCAACTTTACTGTTCTCGAGAGGAGGATTTGTAGATTGGTTTAGTTTGTCATATGTACTGATAAAAACTCCGTGTAAGTGGTTCAGTGAGTTCCTCAGTAATGCTCTGTGCTGTATTTTAATCTCTCTCCCAAACAAGCTGTACTTCCCTGCTTTTGTAACAACGTGACGTGGTTTCACTTGCCTTTGCTTTTATAAAATGTTTGCCAATACCTTATTCCACCTGTGGAATGCATTTAATCCATACCATCGTTACACCAGTTTAGATGAGCTATGCTTTTGCAAACATATTACAATTTTCTTTCCCCGGACTTTTAATGAAAAATACCATTTTAATAAAGCTGTCTCACCACAGTAATGCTGGACAGAGGCAAATCTTAAATTTCTCAAGCCGCTTTAATCAATAAAGTTATCACCAGTCATTTCCCTTGATAACTGCTTCTTACCCAGACCCTGACTTTGCCTTCTGCTGCTGAGACGGTTTCAACGTGCGCTTAGAATAGGAGAAACTCCCCAAAGTCCAATTTTCATTTTAACCTTTCTTCAATGGCCTAGAAATAACAGATTGCTGGTATTACTGTAATGGATTGGAAATTTAAACCTCTTAGAGGTAACCAGACCTATCTTACGATTCGGTAATATGACAAAGAATAACACGTCTTAAAGGTTACCGAAATGCCTAATTCATATCTTTTAAGGCAGCTGTAACAGTGGATGATTTTTACAGCTTTCCAATAAAACCTAAATAATGTTAAGGTTCCGGTAGTTTTATATAATCATAAAAAGTTCTCTCTGTAGCAAATTGTCCTGCTTTTATGGGACTTATGGCAGGTCATCGTGGAGTGCATAAACTACTGGTAGTTAACCAATTCCCATTTCTGCCACCTGCAAGTCTCGGGTGAGAGCAGTGAGAGGTCACCCCGAGGGTGGCACGGAGGACCTGCTAGTAGTTCCTAGTTAGCAACATAATTAACACTAATCTGGGATCCTGAAGCCTGGGAATTTACCAGTTGGGCCAAGGAGAGTAAAGAGAAAAGTAAATGCATTGCATTTGTTGTTTAAAGGGGTTTGATGTATTAGTTGAGATTTTGTATATAAGTATTAGTTCCTTAAGTCCTTGGCACATTTCACTCAATTATTAAGCCTATAGCAAAAATCTGTTTAGGCATAAATATGTTTGACTCTAGAAGAGTTCCCTGAGTTAAGTATTCTGTTGAAGTTAGCACACGGCCTTCTGTGCATCTCGGTTTTTTTTTTGCATCCTCTGTAGACTTCAGCCTCTGAAGTGCTGGGCTTGTCCTAGGAAACACCTCGCTGCAACACGAGCAGAGATGGGTCGTGCAGAGCATTTTAATCTTTCTACCTCCTTCATCTTCTTTCTCAATGATTCCTTTTCTGATCAGCTGTTTTTTTCTGTGATTTCAGTGAATGCTAAAACCCTGTTTGCAGACAAAAAATACCTAAGGTTCCCATTCACCACCCTGCCAGCATCTCTGAAGGCTTATTAGTGTTGGTTGCTACTTCTCCCCACCTCCGTTCTGTGCCCCAGACAGCACCAGTAAGATTGCTGTCTGTGGCACAGAGGTCACCATCATGGTCATTTGCCCAATGGGGATTATATTGTGCCTTCCCACTCCCAAATTCTTGGAGGTCAAGTTCATCTCCACTATCACTGCTGCTCTGGGTTGAGTTTGATGGGGATTCTTCAAGAGCAGCGGCTTCACTCAGCTTCAGGACACCGAGCTTATGCTCTGTGTGTACAGCCACCCGTGCCATCTCTCACCAGCTGCGTGGTTTAGGAAAATATGAATTACACCCATCTTAATTCCTGGCTTGAAACCGACAAGATCGTCTCACTGCATTTTTGCCCTTCTTTTTAGTAAATTTTCGGCCACGGTAAAAAAAAAAGTAACTTCCGCAGAATCATTGAAGAGATTAATGGTGTGATCCCTGTGTAAAATGTGAACACAAATGGGGATCTTTTAATTCTTGCTTTCAGTGAGTATGTGACCTTTCAGTTTTATATCTTTCTCTCTCTTCTTCCCATATTGCAGTCAGAGGGGAAGTTAAACCCAGGTTTGACAGGTAGAGTTTTTTTTATTTCCCTTGACGGCACACCTTTTGACCTCTATCTTCTTGTCAATGATTTTTTTAAATCCTAAATGATTTGGGAATAATTGCTCCTCCTTTAGTGATTATTGCCCTTCACCGATAGTAAATCTGTGAAATCCCTGGGGGCTGGAGTACGTTTTCGTATGCGTATGCCACAAGCTGGCCTGGACAGGCATCGCTGCTCATCAGCAGCTGCACTTGCAGAGCTGCCGGGTATCTTGTGGGAAAACTTGCCTGGATGGGGTAAAATAACAGCCCTGGTGAGCAAGAGAGTGCTTGGTGGGCTGCCCTGTTTTGCCCTATCCCCTTTTCCGAGGAAATTCATTTTCAGGGAGACGATAACCCTGGATTGGAATTGTCTTTACTTCCGAAATCTCATCCTGAACGTCTGGATTCAGGCTGAGCAAGGGTGTGTGGGTGGTGGAGGGTGAATCTGCTCCTTGTGCGACCGTTCCGTGTTGCCTTCAGGGAGGTGCTGGAAGGAATTTGATAAGAAGAGGGAATTAGAAACCATTAGAACCAGTGGCTGAGGATGGTTAAATATCGTAAAACACCTTGGGGAAAAATTGGGTAATGGTGGTTCTTTCCAGCTTTGCTTGGAACGGTGGGATTATTCCATTTTCCTCATCTGTGTACACACACTATTTACTCATTTCTTTCTCCCCATTTAATGCTGGTTTGCTTGTTTGGAGAATTGTAAGGAAAGGTGAACTATCTACAAGGGAAAGCATCTTACTAGGAACACACACGTTTCCGTGAGCAGAGTGAAGAAGGAAAATGCCCCCATAATGGAAGGATGGAGAAGACTGAACCCTCCACTGTGGGGTGACTTTGAAGCGTTTTGTGAGCAGAGAGCTGTGTAGATGTGGTTCTGAGGGACATGGTTTAGTGGTGGGCTTGGCAGTGGGGGGTTAAAGGTTGGATTTGATGATCTGAAAGATCTCTTCCAACCAAAATGATTCTATGATTTAGTTTTTATCAGCTGAGGCTGCTCCAAATATACCTGTTCGTAGCTTGGTTTGGTTTATGGATGCTCTCAGAAAATTTTCTGTTCAGCTGCAGCTTTAGCTACATCCTGAGATTTCCTTTACGTGCTAAATGGGAGAAGATTCCGTTGTAATTAGGTAATGAATAAAATTATCCCTGGAGCTTTACTATTTTTAGACTTCTTTGATCTGTATGATTTAATTGTGCCCAGCAGACCGCTTACAGGGTGGGAACTGAAGTGTAGGTGAGACAGGATGAACTGGCTCTTGGCTGGCTGTATGCGATGTAAAAAAGAGCTTCTTCCATGTGAAGGCAAAGGAGGAGGATTTTATATTGGGCAGAACTGGTAACTGGAATGGGTAACGGAGATGGAATGGTAAATGGAATGCAATGCAATGCAGACTTTCAATGTTTCTGACTTTAAAGCAGCTGTGTGAAAAGACTCAGCATTCCCACAGATGGCTGCTTCTGGAGAAGACCAGAGCCTATTTATCAGTTCTCCGCAGATGGAAAAATGCTGGATTGGTTTTCTGTGTGTGCCCAGTGAAGTCCCCCTTGGTGCTACTGTCTGTAGCCCATCCACCAGTCAAGGCAGCCCTGGGCCTCTGGCAAATAGGCCTTTTAACCTCCCAAGCCCCACACGTGGGACAAGGACACGTCAGGACAGACCTTCTAGAAAAGGCTCAAATCACACAAAATATACAGGCAATTTCCTTAGTGAAAAAAGAAACACTTTGCATAGTGACTCCGTGTATCTCGTGCAGGTGTGAAAAGAATCCAAAGTACTTGGACGGAGCGGGAATTCAGGCAGAAATTTCTAGAGCCGCAGGGTGTGGTTGTTGGGAAAGCTTAGTGGTTTAGATTTATGAAGCAGGAGGCCAAGTCAACAAGGTGAAAATCAAGTGGCCAAAGATGCCACTGATTAATGCATTTTAGATAAAATTCAACTGTGATACAAGAGACGTGAAAGCACGCTTTGAAAACTGATTGAAAATATGCGATTTAGTTAATGTGTGCTGGTGGGTTTTGCCCGGTTTTAGGTGCCGTCTCTGTTCTCCTCAGGGTAATCCAGAATGCCCTTGGAAGATTGAAAGCTGATTTTTTTCTCATTAACTGAAGATTCTTGCTTTGTATATACGCTGGGTTTTGTTGAAACTATAAAATGACCCACCCCCAACCTTTTTTAAATTTGAAGAATCAAATAAATATAAGAATGTTGAATGCAGGATGATAATTAGCACTTGAAACTTTGAAGATGCAGTTGTTAATGAGAAGGACCCCTCGGTCGATACGCCTCAATTTAACAAAGATCTTTAACAAAGATGGGAACTCTGTTGTGAGTGCACATGCTACGTCTTTTCGTCAGACACTTGGGCAAATCTCAGCCCAGATGGAAGTTCTTTTCTCAGTTACATTTTCTTGGTTATCTACTTAATTGTGTTTATTAGTATTTGCATAGACTTACGTGGGCTGTAACATGAACCATAGAATGTTTCAGGCTGGAAGGGACTTCCAGAGGTCATCCAGTCCAACCTCGCTACACAAATAGGGTCATCTCTACCTAGGTCAGGTTCCTTAGAGCATCATCAAGCCTGACCTTGGATGACTCCAGGGATGGGGCCTCCACCACCTCCCTGGGCAGCCCATTCCAGTGATCTATCACCCTTCTGTTAAAGAATTTTTTTCTAATATCCAACCTAAATCTGTCCTTTCCTACCTTGAACCCATTGCTCCTCGTCCTATCCATACAAGCCCTTTTGAATAGACCTTCCCCTGCCTTCATAGAGGCCCCCTTCAGGTACCATGTTAGGCCTGTAGATATTATATCACATTGTGCCAAATGAAATCAATTAGGTTTTGCAGTGATTTTTCCAAATTTCTCTGTCATCCTGACAGAGATGGGTCAGGATCAAGTTCTGTGAAGTTACACATCTCAGTGATCACAAGCTTCGGCTTTTGACTGGCTTGTAGAATACATTTTCACTGGCTTTTAGAATACCAATTTTAAGGAAATGTTTTAAAAGCTAAGCTTCATTTAAACTGCTTGGAGCAGAACGTAAGCACATCGTTACAAACTACCTAAAATTCAACGTTTTCTTTGAACTGTGCCAAATCACTTTGATTTTTGCGGATGATCACAAATCGTACGGATGCGTATTGCACTGGCACATCGCTTCAGGAGCTATAGGATGGATTACATTCAAGGTAGGATGACTTTTAATCAATAAGATGACAATATTATCTTGTTTAATTCGGCCGGTGGCAATATTAACCGTCACATCAAGCTGTTTGTTATGGCAAAGGCACGTGACGTATGGCAGGAATAAAATTCACCTGACATGGGTTGTTTTTTTTTTCCTCGTATTTCATCGCTCTGACAGGCCATCATGATTGGGGACGATATCGAGAGCGATGTCGGAGGTGCCCAGCAGTGCGGGATGAGAGCTCTGCAAGTGAGGACGGGGAAGTACAGGTCAGTGCCCGCCCGACACCCTGCGCCACGCGACGGAAAGAGGGGAAATAACCGTAGGAAACGATGCTTGTCTTTGCCTTTCTGTCGAACGGCGCTGCTCCCTGTAATTCCTGAAAGAAAAAGAGTTACGGTTTGGAACCTCTTACACGTTCCAAGCAAATGCACAAGGCCAGATTTTTTCCATTCCTTTTGCAGCTCTTTTCCCGTTGGTGGCACAAGTTTGCTGTCAGCGTGCGCTTGTGTTTGTTGTCTGTGCAGGCATCACAGAATCACAGAATGGTAGGGGCTGGAAGGGACCTCGAAAGATCATCGAGTCCAACCCCCCTGCCAGAGCAGGAACCTAGAGTAGATCATGCAGGAGCATCTCCTTGTGCAACCCTTAGGCTCGGGTGGATGAGGACATTTTCATTTGGGAAAACACTCTGTGTGTGAAAATGGCAGGGAGGAGTCATTTCCAAACACAATTTGGGAAAACCTGGTGTATATGAAAGCGGCAGATGGATTGTCTTTGATCTTTTAGAGAAATATTTTCTGTTAAATTCCTGCTGTCATTTTTTCATCACTCTGTGTAGAACTGGTGTGTTTCTTGGGTTGTGCTTGTTTTATTTCTTTATTTTTTGCTGCTGCCTGCAAGCGTCGTACACTTGATAAAAGACGTGTCTGAAACTTCTAGCAGGGTTGAGATTATAAAATTAGGCTGTCGACTCGGTGATCTCTGTGGGTCATATCTCACAGCTTTCTGAAGGACTTCATATGTCTGATATTTCCTCCAGACAGGCATTCAGCACTGAGATGTCTGAAATGTGAGAGCTGTTGCTCCACGTCTCGTCTTCTCAGAGCGCAGGCTTCTGCAGGCTCACTCATCTCTTCCAAATGACCCGTCAAACCCTTCTCCATACAGGTGTCTCCATGATCCTGCGCATTCATTGACCCAAGCGCTACCTCCCTGCGGCTGCTGATGGGAGACCTGAGTGCAGTTATAAACAGGGCACAGCCCAGGGCTGACTGGTGACTGATGATCCCAAACTGGGAGGCGTGGCTGATACACTGGAAGGCTGTGAGACTTGAACAGACTAGAGTTGGGCAGGGAGGAACCTCAAGTTCCTCCAGCCACGGCAAGTGTAGGATCCAGCACGTAGAGAAGAATATCCTCATGCAGCAGTATAGGTGATGGGGTTGACCTGCTGGAAAGCAGGTCTGTGGAGAAGGACCTGGGAGTCCTGGAAGTTTCATCTGAACATGAGAAAAAAGTTCTTCCCTATGAGAGTGATGGAGCCCGGCCCAGGCTGCCCAGATAGGCTGTGGAGTCTCCTTCTCTGGAGAGATTCCAAACCCACCTGGACAACATGATGCTGGGCCCCCTGCTCTGGGTGACCCTGCTGGAGCAGGGGGGTTGGACCAGATGATCTCCAGAGGTCTCTTCCAAGTCCTACCATGCTGGGATTCTGTGTAAATGAAGCCACCATATGACACTGAGGCCGGGTTAGGTTTGAGGTCAGCTGAGGCTGAATCTCCAAATGCAGTGTAGACATTGGTCCCTCCATTTAATGTTTGAATTCCATAACACTCAGAATCTCCTCTTAACCACAACCAGGTCTCTTTGTAGTAGACATGCTTGAGCAATACCATCTGTCTTTTGACATAATTTATATTTTTACGGTTTTCCTTAGTTTTCAAATGCTGTGACTGTAAAAGAAGGGAATCCTCTTTTTGGGAGAGGTGCAGCAAATGAGAGTGGTGCTTGCCATAAACTATCTGAGAAGTTGTTTTGTTGGTTTTCAAGTCAACCTGTTTCTCAATTTCCCTTTTAGTTTGTGTAAGATGATGAAATAATACCCAGTGCCTTAGTTCTAATGGACCAGTAAACTATGATTTCTGAGGAAAAAAAAAAGGACAGCTGCAAGCGTATTATATTTTGTGTATTTTTACATCTTTAAAGTAGTACATCTCAAAATCAAGTTATCTATCTGAATAAAGCTCAAAAAATCCCAAAGATTAAAAAAAGAAGTACATCGTTTGTGCTGTCGGGATTATTTGTCTGCAGTCTGTGTAATCCCATTAATTTCTTCAGGGAGAAAAGATGAATCCAATGATTGATTTTACTCTGATCTTAATGGGATCACTTTGTGAATCCACATCTTCATGTCACACAGGTACTAGTGTCAGGAAAGGAGGTTTCTCTGCTCACAGAGGTAAATTAGACCTTTGCTACTGAACAAATATCTCCCAGGACGTATTTTACCCATCATAAAATATGTAAATAAATATATAAAATTTTCTTGTATGAAGTTCGAGTTGTGGTTTCACAGCTGAAAGGGAAGCATCAGCTATTCTAGATGGGGAGTTAAAAAAAAAAAAAAGATTGTTTTCCACTGTTAACATTTCCTGTTTCAGTGTGTGGTTGCTGTTATCTGAAATCATGCTCTGTTTTATGGCGCTGAAATACAGAGGAGCGTCTCTCTAAATTGAGCATGTGGTGGTGTTAGCAGTTGTGAATAAAATGAAAGAGCTCTTTTGCCAAGCAAGATCAGAGCTGTATATAATTGTCAGAAGGGCTGATTTAGTATCCAGGGAAAATCAAAACACCCAGCGAGTATTGAGAGAGACGGAAGAAAAACCAAGTGAGTGAAAGCTGAGGGGCAAGATAAAATAAAAAATACCAGAAAGTGTAATTATTTTCTGGGAAGTTTAGTTTAAAGTCAGTTATATGAGATTGTGCTCCTTCTCTTGCACTTGCCCGGTGGTTCCTGCTGACCCAGAGCTGTGTGCTACACCCAAGGACCTCTGGATGGCACCCTTAGTACGTTCACTTCATTATTAGCTGCAGCTTCGGGACCTTCCCGAGAGCTAAAGCTCTTTTTTTTTTTTTGCAAAAGAAGCGCAAAGCACAAAAACATCAAGAGATTTGAGTGGGATTTCCACACGTGGCAGTTATGAGAGTCTTGCAGCTCAGGACATGGGTGGTCACCCCAGTTGAGTTGTCTCTGTGAGTAGTGTTTTCTGTTTCCATCACTCTAGCAAAACAGACGCAGGGCTGATTTGAGAATAAAATGAAAAATAACTCAGGAATTGTTGCAGGAGCATAACGCTGGCTACGTGGAAACGATGTTATTTGCACAGGTTATCCCACTGAAGGCATTTTACTTGTTGTTCTGTAGGTCCAAGGGATCCTGTTGTACCCCTCCAACCTCACCTAAACACTGTCTCGAACTGGCAGGCATTGTCACCTCCAGTGCATCGGGGCAGCTCTCCTGATTTCAGGGGTAGATGCAGTTTACATGGACATTTTTGAGGTCTGCTGCCCACCGAGTGCCGCCAAGGGCTATGCACCGTAGCGTCAAAGATGGCACCTGTACTGTTTGTTGTATTTCAAAGGGACTTCAGTCATCACGTGCAGATCACCAGGTGCAAAGCGGTTTGGTACATCTTAAAAGTCATGTAGATGTGGTTCTTAGTGACATGGTTTAGTGGTAGACTTGGCAGTGCTGGGTTAATGGTTGGGCTTAATGATTTTAAAGGTCATTTCCAACCCCAACAATTCTCCAGTTCTCTGAATCTACGATCGATCTTGCTTTAATAAGCCTGAAGAAAGGCCCCAAAAGCCTTTTATGGAAAGAATCGGTTGAGCTGCTGCTGCAGAGGTTTTGGCAGAAGATAGGGGTGGACAAGTCTTGCCCGGGTGCAGGAAGCTGACTTCGGCTTAGGAGCCTTTCTCTGCGGCGGTGTTTGTGCCGCGTTGCTCAGTGACGCTGGTGACGGGTGCCAGCTCGCCGCTGAACTGAGGAACTGGTTTGTGAACGCAGGGTGGGGGTGGTTGGCTTGGCAGGCGAGTTGAGGTCCAGAGGAGAAGCAGAAGGGATGTGCATGGAGAGCTGACATAGCTCCAGGGCTGCCTGCCTTCCTCGGCTCTCGCCCTCCTGGCCTCTGTGAGGTCTTCTTCAGTGGTGGTGAGCCTCAGATTGTGGATTAAGCTGCAGCAGAAGCATTCAGTTTTTTGGCACCTTGCATGGAGGTTCTGAAAGTTTCCTCCTCTGTCTGGCTTCTTTTGGATCTTTAATAAAATTTGTGGAGCCAGTTTCCTTTAGTATGACAAACTTTACGTGTTCCTCACTCACAGAATCACAGAAAGTTAGGGGTTGGAGGGAACCTTGAGAGATCATCTAGTTCATCTAGTCCTGCATTTTTGCTTAGCTCCTCTAAAGCACCTAATCCTCCAGCAGGACTGAGGGTGGCAGAGCCCCGGCCCAGGCTGCCCAGAGAGGTTGTGGAGTCTTCTTCTCTGGAGAGATTCCAAGCCCACCTGGACAGTGCGATGCTGAGCACTCTGCTCTGGGTGACCCTGCTGGAGCAGGGGGGTTGGACAAGATGATCTCCAGAGGTCCTTTCCAGCCCTTACCATTCTGTAATTTGGTGACAATCTCAAGAGTTGAGCTCTTTCTCAGTAGCCAAACCAGGCACGGCATAGATTAGTCCATGAAATGCGATAAATCCTAGCTGCAACTTGGAATAGAATTTCTGTTGGTGCAAGTCACAGCAATAATGGGAAGGTGTAGGGATAAGCTGATGAGCTGACGTCAGCCAGCATGGTTCTCTGACACGGGGTGAGTAGTTGGATTGGCCAAGTGTAGCCTTTTTTAGGTGTAAAATCCAAATGCAGAGTCAGTTGAGTCCACAGGTTTGTCCACCCTGCAGTTTTTCCCATCTGCAGGACAGGTGGGATCATTGCTGCCAACTCTCAGGTGCTGAGAGGAGAATCTGGTGTTCGATTTTTCAGCATTGGGAAATCTGACGCTGGTTGCGAAGTTTCTGTGCACACCTGTGGGGAGGGAGGCCCTTTGTAGCCAACATCTTTCCCATCCAGGGAAGAACGTGTACTTGTCTTCCCGCGCAGGTTATGTGCTAATTCCACTTGCAGCTAATTGGCCTTGACATCAAACCAATAATTTCCAGTGACTTATTGATTCTGCAGCGCTGCGTAATATCCTCGTTCCTCTTTGTAGCCTGCAAGTTAGAGCAGAGAAAAAAATACTTTGAGGCTTTTCCAGCCGCCTTCCCGTAAAATCGGAAACAGCTTTCGGGCGCATCGGTGCGTCAGTTTGCAGGTGGCTCTTGGCAGGGTGGAAGAATTACTTATCCCTTTGTCCTCGTTGTTATTTACAGGTCTTGATTTGTAAGTGAAGAAGTTCCCATTGCTGGCGTGCGGCGGGAGCCAGGAATATTCATGGCAGCGGTACCCACTGCCCCGGCTCACCTATGGGCTCCGGAATGGTTTCAGAGTCTGGTAGTGCAGGCTCATCAGTGCCCACGTGAGGTTTTCTTTGTTTGATGAGGATTTTATCTCACGGCCATGGTTGATATTGCAACATCCCTGAACTGCCTTGTTGCAGACATAAAGGATACTCCAAGGACGGAGGATCAAAGGATCGAGGCCCATGAGAGCTGTCATCTCTCTCTCCAGCTCTGCCACTGTTCTCTGGGAGAACTGGGTCAAGTTACTTCATGTTGCCATTCTTCAGTTTCCCCACTTTATCTTCTGAGAATAATTATCCTGACTTTCTTAACAAAATGGCTTGTGATCTGTTCCTTTTATCTGATTGAAGAAAACATACAGAATTCGTAGCAGATTTATTGGAAATGAGCTTGCTAGAAGAGAAATGCAGATGTGATCAAGACAAAAGCTGTGACAGGGGAAAAGTCTTTTAGGCTGCCATTGTCAACTGATTAAAGATTGAGAAAAACATGGTGGGTCCTTATAATAACCTCCTCAATGAAGTTATAAAATTACTCTTAAAAAGATTTCCCTCCGTAGATAAACTCCTGTTGTGCTGAAACAGAGGCAGAGGCACTTTGATGGCCTCGCACTCTGGATCATTAATCTCATTTCAAGTATGAAATGGAAAGACTTCCAACCCCTATTCACACTGTAAAAAGCCGTGTTATAATTCAAGTTAGTTAACATAGTTAACATCTTAAGCAACATTTCTGAAAGCCTAGAGCCGGCGAGTCGGTTGTCACGCCAGTGGGATGGCTGGTTGCAGTCAATCCTAGAGGCACAGTCTTGTTCATGGCACATTTTAGCCGTGGTTTTCTCTGTCCACGTGAGGATCTTGTCATGTATTTATCGTCTTCTTGACCACAGTTTGGTTACTGCAGTCTTTGAATCAGCTTTGAAGAGGAAGCTCAGCATAAATACTGCAGTACCTTTGCATAAACACCCTCACCTCACAACAGCCTTCACCTTTCCCAGTACGTTCAAGTATCCAGACACAGAAATTACAGTTTTAGTATCTGGTGCTTTAGGAATGAGCAGCCTATGAGAAGGTCTGAGTTCTTGCTGCTGTAATGTGGTGGTGTCCACTTTTCAGCATAACGTACAGCCAATCACAGGGCAGGATAATGAATTGTGTTGGAAATAAGTTATTGGTGAACTGCAAGTGGTGAACTTGGGAAACAGAAGGTTTTACCCTCTGACTCTGAAGAGGGTGTGTCTTGAATATTTTTGTTACCTTAGCTGAATGTAGCCAAGTGTTTACTTTCCAGTAAAGTTCCTGTTTGATATTAGAAGTACCATTTGCACTAGCTCCCTTTCAACGGAACTGTTATTCTCTTCTCTTAATCTAGTCTCTTAATCTATTCTCTTAATCTATTCTGTTCTATCCTATCCTATTTTAAATGCAGATTTTACTTGAGCTAAAACACCGCAAAAGAGCAAGGAGGAATAGAAAGTTCTGCTACCTTGTAGCTAATGTGTAAATTTAATTGTTTTCAGTCTAAGAGAGAAGTGAGAGTTTGGGTGCTTTTTTTATTAGCGGATTAATTCATTGATTGATACCATAATAAATGTTGAGGAGGCAGGGTGTGCTCAGGCTGTAGCCGTACTACGTGCTGTATGGGTGCTCCTGTGCTGCTCGGGAAAATTCAGTCTGAATATCAGAAGAGATCGATCTGTGATGAGAGGATAAATAAGGGAGGAATGTCTCAAGTCAGTGAGAAAAAGCAATATTACTCAGCGGTCTTGACAGCTCTGCTCTCTACCTGTCTAACCACCGACTATTCCTTAGCAGTCGTACTCTAATCAACCCTCACATCTCAGACGCTTACAAAAGAATCACAGAAAGTCTTGATTGGAAGAGACCTTCAAGATCATCCAGCCCAACCTGCAAGCTCACCACTAAACCATGTCCCTAAGCACCAGGTCCATGCTTCGTTTAAATACCTCCAGGGATGGTGACTCCACCACTGCCCTGAGCAGACTATTCCAATGTTTGAGAACCCTTTCAAGTGAAGAAATGTTTCCTATTGTCCAGTCTAACCCTCCCCTGGCACAGCTTGCATCCATGTCCTCTAGTCCCGTCACGTGCCACCAGGGAGAAGAGGTTGTCTCCCTCCTCGCTCCAACCCCCTTTCAGGTAGTTGAAAGGAAGCAGGTTGCATGTTGCAAATCAAGATGATGGCGACCGCATCAGCCTCTGCTGCAGTTTTGCTTCCCCTCTTGCTTCACATCCCCACGGCGCAGGCAGTGACAGAGACGACTGCCTAAAAGGTGTCCATATCTCCTCTTCTGAAGTTGATCAAGGTCCCTTCTAACCCTGATGATTCTATGATAAGTAGAGGACGCAAAGGGAAGGAGGTGGTACCAGTATCTGCTGCTAGAAACAAGAGGCAGTGGGACTTGGGAGGGCACTGGTGGCTCGGTTGGGCTGAATGTAGGGAACTAAAGCACTTCCAGACCCTCTTGGAAAAGCATCCAAAGCTTATGACCATTCTTTCCTTCTCTTCTGTGTTGGTGCCTTGATGTCTTGGTAGGACATGCTTCTCCAGCCTGGGCTGGCAGCCGTCCTCCACCCGACACGGCCGTGTGCACTCAGGCGTCTGAGCGAGTAACACCAGAGCCCTTTGGCAGCTGCTTGTCCAACACGTTTGTGTTTCTTTCCTCCCTGCAGATACATTATTCATGAGCTGAGGTGGTGTTGGCAGCACTGCCTGAAAGGAGGCAGCTCAGAGACTTTCCGAAGTTTCCATGGAATGTGTTCACCTCCTGCACAGCACCCGCTGGCACTGCAGGCACCCGTATTTTCTCCCGAGCTGCCTTTCCGTGGGGAGTCTTGGTGGGACAGGCCCATGTCTGCCTCCTGCCACATCTCCCTCCCTGGTACGAACCCCAGCGGCGCAGCCTATGAGACAGGACAGGGAGCAGGTCCTTGCTTATTTTTATCTTTAGAGGCCTTTCCTCAGCACCAGCATAAGGCTGCAGACAGAGTCGTGGGAGCCAGCAGTGTTTCTCAACACTTGTCACTTGCAGAAGGCTGAGCTGTATTAGCTTGTTCAACATTTGTCAGCAGTGATGAGTGTCGTACCCATTGCTCACTACTTTATTTCCGTGAAAACGCTAATGAGCGTGTTGAAATGTGCTGCAGAAATGGCAGAGCTGGGACAGCTGCACCGCTGCGGTTTCACTAGAGATTTCCTTTTTTTTATTTTTTTTTTTTAAAACACAGGTTCCTCTTCTCTGCGTAATTTTTTCCCCGTAGTTAAATGTCATCCTAGCTCCCTCGGTGCGTGGAGTCCTCTCAGCGAGCAGCATAGGGAGCGTGGCAGGAGGAGAGACGGCTCTGACTGATAAAACCGCAGCAGAGCAATGTTTTCAAAGGGAGAGAAGCAAACGGGAGAGGCAGGCCAAGTCAGCCGCTGATGTAACTCCCTCAGAGCAAATGGTTCGGTATCTGAAATGTAATCTCCCGCCTTGGGCTCTTGCTCACACTGTAAACGTGCTCAGGAGCTGTGGGTGCTGGAGCAGTGCCTCGTGCCAGCGCCCTGCGAGCACAAACCAACTGAGAGTCATACTTCAGCGCTGGGCTGTGGGACCTGCGGATGATGGAGGGGCACCTGCAGGCTTAGCTAGTGACATTAGGGGTTTTTCATAGAATTGTAGACTGGTTTGGGTGGGAAGGGACCTTTCAAGGTCACCCAGTCCAACCCTCCTGGCAGGAAGCAGGGACATCTGCGACTAGAGCAGATTGCTCAAGTTCTGTCCAGCCTCATCTGAAATGTTGCTGGGGGTGGGCAACAATGACCTCTCTGGGCAACCTGGGCCAGGCTCTCACCACCCACAATATAAAACATTTCTTCCTTCTCTCCAGTCTAAATCTCCTTCTTTTGGTTTAAACCCATCAGCCCTTGTCCTATCCCAACAGGCCCTGCTCCAAAGTCTG
This sequence comes from Baryphthengus martii, assembly GCA_013396935.1. Taxonomy (NCBI): domain Eukaryota; kingdom Metazoa; phylum Chordata; class Aves; order Coraciiformes; family Momotidae; genus Baryphthengus; species Baryphthengus martii. Next base: position 5,681 of record VWZK01001863.1, on the reverse strand, counting down.
TCCCCATCTTTCTGACAGGCCACTTGAAGTCCTAAAAGGCCTCAAGAAGGTCTCCCCAGAGCCTTCTCTTCTCCAGGCTGAACAAGCCCCATTCTCCCAGCCTGGCCTCCCAGCAGAGGGATTCTACCCTCAGATCATTTCTGTACCTCCTCTGGCCCCGCTCCAACAGGTCCCTGGTTTAACCAACAAACCCCGAGTGGCTGCCTAGTCCCCAGCATGTTTTCTACTCTTGAGATGCAGAGCAGGACCCTGTGTTTGTGGCTGTCTTCTCAGGGACATGGCTGGGTGGTTGTAGGGCAGTTGGGTGATCAGAGGACCACCAGCCATCACAACTGGTCCCAGAGCTGTGCCGGGAGCCCTGTCACGGGCACGTGGCTTTTCCAGCAGCCACAGAGGTGACAGAGACGAGCATTTGTTGGTGTGCATTGAAGCTGCCAGCCGGCACAGGCCGAGGGACAGGCCACAAGACACAGGGCCTGCTGCCCCTCCAGCTGCTTCTGCCGAACTTGGGCTGGTGGCTGCTTTTCCTCCCCTTCAGGAGGCGTGATGTGACTCGCCCGGTGTTAAAAATAAAGCACCCGACAGCGCCAGCTTTAGGTCTTCTGCAAGCGCCGGGGAACTCCAGTGGCTCGGTACGTGAGCGCTCGTGTACTGCGCCGGGCAGGGCTCTTTGCTGGGGGTGAAGACGGCTTGCAGCCCGCCCCGCAGCGTGACTCGTGGTCAGGCTTTGGCCCGGAACGATGAGGGTTCTCACTTGTCTGTAGGTTTCAGTCATTGTCAGCAGCGTATACAGTTACGTCTCAGCCCTGCGCGCTCACCGTGTGCTGAAAGATGAGCTCATCCAGCATGGGGGACCGGTGCTGGCGCGTGGGGTCCGTGTCCTGTGTCGAGTCTTTACGCTGGAGCCGTCAGCTTCCCTAAAAACGGCAACAGGCCTTGGGGCCGTGGAGAGCAGGGCTGGGAGCCCTGGCTGCCCACTGCATGTGCTATCACTCTTTGTATCGACCTGCAGCTCCTTTCAAGAGCTTTTTCCTTTTCTCCTTAACTCATTCTGGGTCTAAAACGGGCCTCAGGGGGAGCTTGGCCATTGATGCACGTTGCTGTGGTGTTGCAAACAGTGGCTGCATTCTGCACATGTAGGGTCCTGCACCCAGGGAGGAATAACCCCCTGTACCAGTAAAGGTGGGGGGTTGACCTGCTGGAAGCAGCTCTGCAGAGAAGGACCTGGGAGTGCTGGTGGACGAGTTCCCCATGAGCCACCAATGGGCCCTTATGGCCAATGAGGCCAATGGTTTCCTGGGGCGCATTAAGAAGAGTGTAACCAAGAGGTCCAGGGAGGTTCTTCTGCCCCTCTGCTCTACCCTAGTGAGGCCACATCTGGAGTATTGTGTCCAGTTCTGGACTCCTCAGTTCAAGAGGGTCAGGAAACAAATGGAGAGAGTCCAGCAGAGGCTACGAAGATGCTGAGAGAACTGGGGCATCTCTGTGGTGAGGAAAGGCTGAGAGCTCTGGGGCTGTTTAGCCTGGAGAAGAGAAGACTGAGAGGGGATCTCATTAATACTGATCAATATCTAAAGGACAGGGGTCAAGAGGATGGGGCTAGACTTTTTTCAGTGATGCCCAGCAGCAGCACAAGGGACAATAGGCACCAACTGGAACCCAGGAGGTTCCATCTGAGCAGGAGGAAAAATTATTTGCTGTGAGGGTGTTGGAGCCTGGCCCAGGCTGCCCAGAGAGGTTGTGGAGTCTCCTTCTCTGGAGAGATTCCAGACCCACCTAGACAATGTGACCATGGGCCCCCTGCTCTGGGTGACCCTGCTGGAGCAGGGAAGTTGGATGAGATGTTCTCCAGAGGTCACTTCCATTCTGTGATCCCATGAGCTGATCCCCTCTGGGTTGCCTCTGCAGAGAGAGCTGGGCACCAATAGCTATAAATCCTCCCATCCTAAAGCAGGCCAGGAGTAGATAGATGTGCTCTGGGGAAGCTTCCTCTGCCCACTGCCCAGGTTGGGCTTGGTGGGGACCAGCTCTACCCGCCGCAATGCATCGCTTACGTAAATGACTGAAGCACAAGACGGGCTTTGGCCGATCAGTGTGTTGCAAGTAGGGAAATTAATGCAAGGAGTTATTTTGCCCGTGACTAGAATCCGGAGAGGAGTAGGGAGGCACAGCCGGGCGATGGAGTCAGCAGAGCTGGGCGGGTGTGCTCCGGCTCACAGGCTGCACAACACCCTACGTTCTCTCCCCTGTCCCGCCCCCCATCCCCTGCCATGCTGCCAGTTCCCAGTTTGTACCGGATGGGACGTGTTTCTCACCGTGTGAATTTCCAGAGGGCTGCGCGGAGCAGGACGCTGCCAGCTGCGCTCCGCAGTGCTGGATCGAATCCGGACCCTGCCTTGGGATCTACAGTTGCAGTTTGCAGAGCGTGGGAGGGAGCTTGAAGTGGTTTTGGCCTAACAGGGGCTCCTGCGCTGCGGAGCCTCTTCACCTGCCACAAAGCCCAGCTCCGTTCAGACCCCGCCGGCATTTGCGGGGCAATAACACAAGCTGTTCGGCTCGGCTGTTGGCCGCGTGACACTGAAGCCAGGCCTAAAAATAGGAGGATGTCTGACCCTGAAGTGAAGGGTTTTCACTCAGAACCCAACCTGGCGCCCGTCCAGGGTGACATCATCTGGAGGGGAAGCTGGAAAAGCTTCCAAATTTGTCGGTTTCTGCACCGTAGCGCTAAGCGCGTGTGTCAATGGATAATCAGGCGGCGCGTTCACCACGGCCGTGGGTTAGGGGAAGGGAGGGAATGGGGGAGAAAAGTCCTGAAGATGGAGGAGAAGGATTGAAGCTGCATGTTGGAAGAAGGATTTTGAGAGGATTGTCCGTGTGTAACTTGAGGCGAGACGATAGGAGCGAAAAAAAGGTCCCATTCAGGCAGAGCCTGTCCCATAAATATGCCAGTTTTGTTTCCTTTTAGGTGAGCTAAAAGATATTGAGCTACAGTCTGGCCGTCAGCCCACTCAGTGACATCTACTGGTATCAGTCACGGTTGTGGTTTGAGTCTGCACAATTTAGACTTGCAAGTGCCCGGGTACTGCTCGTGGTGGTCAAGGAAGCATCCGAGGTGGCCAAGCACTGAATGACCTCCCTTAGTTTCAGCTCTCTGATAGCTGCAAGCAGCTTTGCCCAGGCTGCCTTTCAGGGATTTCATCCGAATCTGTGCTCAAGATCGGGGATCACTTTGCTATTGTGTTTTTAAATTCAAATTGCTCAAACCCAGTTCCTCCTATTTCCGTGCTAAGCTTCTCTATCTTCTTTAAAAATGATAGTGTGTAAAAAATGCAGTAGGCTCTTTTCCTCTCAAAAGTGATGTTTTTATTCCCTCTGGATGCTGCCAGGCAACCCTGGTGCTCATCCCCTAACGAGGACGCCTTCACCTCGGTGTTGCTGAGCGCACGCTGGAATTCATAGCTCCTTTCAGATGGTGAGAGCAAAGTGTGATATTTAGACGGGGCGTATCCATTATCTGTTTTCCTTCTGCCTTTTAAATTCTCATTACCTATTTATAATGCTGTTACAGCAAAGATGCCTGAAGCACAACCGTGGGCAGTGTTTGGTCTCCGAGTCCCAAATGAAGCTGAAAAAACTGCTGTTGCTGTGTAAACACTGTGTCAAGAGCTGATTTGATGCACACTGCTGGGCTTTTTTAACCAGCAGTGGTAATGGAAGGATGGGAAAGAGTTTTACCGTCTCGATATCTAATCCGATACGAAACCAATCGATTTGTTTCAAGACTGAGAACAGGGTTCAGGCAACCCCTTCTTGAGATTTTTGTGTTCTTAGGTCATCAAGAGCAGTGAAACTCTTCCTGCAGACGAGCCTGTTTGTAGACATCTGCCACAGCAACAGGCGCAGACGAGCTGCTTTTCACTTCCTCGGCTTTTGGGTAGGATTTGTCTGACTAAGCAGGAGGATATTTCTGGTTGACTGCTGAGAAATGACCGGGCTGCGGTTGCAATGATGTTTCATTGGCATTGACCGAGCCCACGGAGGGCAGATGATAGCCCAGGCAGGGTCAGGAATTGCCTTCCCGCACTAGGGTTAAGCCCGCGGAGGAGCTTGGACAATTTTTCAGTGTTTTCCCCATTTTTCATAGGAATGTTTGAAGCCTCTCTGACTGAGAGACAAATCTATTTGCAACTAGACTGTGAAACCTCTTATCTTTTGATCCCTGATGCTTTTTAAGTACAGCCTGACTGGAGTAAGGATGTGAAAGGCAGGGAGCTCAACCTCACCAGCTGGAATACGTCTCGTGCCGGCCAGCGGTGAGTGCCAGTCCCGCTGTAGGTCGGCAGCTCCGTTACAGCCCCGTCGTTTCACGCGGCTTTAATGGAGCTGACATCACCGAAAGCCAAGCTCTCACACTGGAAGGGCTGGCTTTTATTCTCGCAGCCGGAGCTCTTGATTTTCGCTTGCCGGTTGAGACGTTCGAGTAAACACTCGACTTCCTTGTCATCTTTAAACTATGTAGAGAGGTGGGGAGTTGGCCTCACCGAAGCAAATGGACTTTTGCTTTGGAAAGTTCCTTCCTGCAGTTTTTGGCATGACTGATCACCCCGCTCTCAACAGCCCCTGAGCTTTATGATGCAGTAGTTCTGTACAAAGCTGTGTTTTTATGCACATAGGCTTTTAAAGCTGCATCTTTTTGAAAACACGTCCCTAGATAGTCATCCTGTGGTTTCACACACAGAGTTGGAGATGGGCACAGGGGACTTATTTGGGAAGAGGGATCAAGTTTGGAGGCAGTGAGATGGTGGCCAGAGATGCTGGTGGACGTGCGGTGATGACCAGTGCTGCTGCATGTCGTGTGAGCTGTCAAATAACAGGCAGATAAAAATACTGCATGTTAAAAGACCCTTACAGCTTGAATTCCACCGGGCTGTGCATCACTCTGAGAAACAGTCCTGAAAGAAACACGAGCATCCCCTTTCCCACGCAGGATCCCCATCTCCCCATCGCACGGCGCAGTCACAGCCCGCTATGTGGGGGAATTAAAGAGCAGCTTTTTCCGCTCACCAGTCGCTTGGTTTCCATGCGGGATTTTCTACTGTGTCTTCCTGGCAGTTAAATACAAGTATTAATAAATTTATTTCCTGAACAGAGCTTTGAGTACTGTATTCAGCTCTGGAGTCCTCTGCACAGGAGAGACAAGGACCTGTTGGAGCAGGGCCAGAGGAGGTCATGGAAATGATCCGAGGGCTGGAACCCTCTGCTGGGAGGCCAGGCTGGGAGAGTTGGGCTTGTTCAGCCTGGAGAAGAGAAGGCTCTGGGGAGACCTTCTTAAGGCCTTTCAGGACTTCAAGGGGTGTGTCAGAAAGATGAGGACAGACTTTTGAGCAGGGCTTGTTGGGACAGAACAAGGGGTGAAAGTTTGAAACTAAAAGAAGGAGATTTAGACTGGAGAGGAGGGAGAAATGTTTTACACTGAGGGTGGTGAGAGCCTGTCCCAGGTTGCCCCGAGAGGTGGTCGCTGCCCCATCCCTGGAACCATTCCAGGGGAGGTTGG
>VWZK01001862.1:0-12374 GCA_013396935.1 Baryphthengus martii | reverse complement strand
GCTTTTCCCGGCTTCCAAAAGCACCAAAAGAGCCCGTTACCTGCCGTTTTTGCCGCGATTCTCTTCTCCAGTGCGAACTTGCCTGTACCGTAATCAGTAGCAATTATATTAAACCACGGTATAGGTTGTGGATTAGCCTGTAATTTTCTGATTTTTAAAATGTGTGACAGCAAGACCCTAGATCTGAAAATACAGGACCAAACATAGCTCTGGGGAAATGAACATACTTTAGATGTCGTGGTGCTTGCTTTAAACCAATATTAAATTTCTCTTTAGCTTACATCTCAGAGAATATTGTGATATAAATATTGTGATATAAAGTGATTTTGATAATTCTCAGAGGACTGTTAGTAGCATTTCAGACACCAATGTAAAACATACGTGAAACTGAGGGAAACAAAATCAATGAGAAACACAAAATACCTTCTGAAAGTCAAAAACTACATATTGGTAAACTGTTACAGTTTATACTGTATACTGCATACACATAGCTGAAGAATAAAACCACTCAACTAGTTTTCTTCAGCAAACTTCTGGGACAAAAAAAATGTTAATAGGCTACCCCAATATCGCAAATTCCGTTTGCTATTAATTGTAGATTCCCTGTTTTGAGGATCACTGAAGTGCAAGTATTTGCTTTCAAAGGTGCTTTGAAATGCTATGGTGCGTTAGTTCTACATACAGATACAGAACAGAGTATTGCTTAAGCATTTTGTCTTTCTAATGAGAGAGGGAATATACTGGATTAATCACATCATATAGCCCTAAGAGCAGGTCAGGTCCAAAACTACATTTGACATGAACTGTCTATTTCATGTTCTCTCTATGGCACCAGTACACCTAAAAGGAATCTCTCACACTTTCACTATTTATAAACTGCACTAATAATTAAGAGCCAAGTGCTATTCCTTGTCCAGAGTATCAGTCTACTGAATCTTAGGCAATCTTCATGCTGTTCCATAGATTTTCTGCCCAACCCTCCAGTTAAAAGCCTTGGCTGAATATTCTGTTTATCAAATTGCTTCTTTTCACTTATGAGGGAAAAATGCCAGAAAATGGCTCCTGCACCTCATATTATTTGAGCACAAAATACATCTTTTATTAAGAGATGTCCAAGTTCAGGGATGAGGGACCTCTCAAAACAAAAACACTTGGATAAGAATGGAATCTTTCTTCAGAGTTCATAATACTTGATCAGCCAGGACTTCTCAGTATCTAGATAGTGTTGAAATAGGGAACCAAAAGAACCAAACTAGAAACAGAAGAATAGAAAAAGTAGAGGTTGAAATACTAGATATATGATACATATATCGCTTTATAATAACTAGACCCATCAGCACTACTGAAAATGATGGAGTTTGTATGTCAATGTAGTTTTGAAAGCAAACACAAGCAGGCTAAGATTTTATTCCCATTTCCAAAAAAAATTCTTGTCAAACAAAATACTTGCAGGTATATCCATATCTTGGTTGTGCAATTCCATATAATGTTCCTGTTGCTAATTCAACAGTTCTAAGGGATGCTTGTGAGAAACTCTGAAGCAATGTCTTATAACATATTTTTAATTAAAATCTTGCTTTGTTCCCAAACCAATTCACAATATCAAATTACTATAAAGCCGAAAGGTTGAATAAATGAAAACCTAACTGCTAAATAAAAGCAACAAAATACAGTTCATAATTACTCAAGGAATCATCATCTACCCATGTGCGTACGTTTTGCAGCGTATTCATAAAAAATGTTGACTATTTTTTGAAAGACAGCGCTTCCATAAAGTTTGTTATGAAATGTTTCATTGAAGGACTGTGGCTGGATTGCACAGGGAAAGTTACAGCTCTTCCAGTATTTACTACTATAGGCAGGTGGATCATTCAGAATGGAAGGAGAAAATATGTTTACCTTGAGGATATACAAGTGTTCATCAGCAGAAAGAAGTTTTTCTAAGTGCAAGGAGAAATGAGAGCTCCCTGGTATTGTAGTTTACAAAGCAACAGGTAGAGATCTCTTCAAAGGAGTAAGGCATGCCGTGAGACCTCCAAAGGGCTGAAAGGACAGAATTCCTGCAAAGAGACTGACTATCCTCTGCTGCTACCTAGAAAGACACTTACTGAAGAATCTAAAAACAAATCCAGGCTGTGTCCTGCAAAGACAACATAGGCAGAGGAGATTTGTCCATGATGCCCTTTTTTTTTAATCTTCAAGTGACATTGTGATTTCTCTGGTTTAGAAAATACCATGGTCTTCTGCTGAGTAACCCCTGAGTTTTAAAATCTCTTCAGTTATTTTGGTGTGTGCACCATAAGGAAAGAGTTTAGAGAGACTCAGCCTAAAGTGCTGTCACAAAACCACTCTTGAAAATATAATAAATGCTAGCAGATACTATTTTTCTGAAAATCTTCCCTTAAAAATGCGTCATTTGGTGTAAATAGGATCACGTAATTATCAGAAGCCATCTAGGTCTCTATTTCTCCAGATACTCCTTTCCTCAAAATTTATAGGGAATGACAGAGTAAGAAAGCCCAGAGAATATTTCATCCACAGCTAAGAAACAAACACATCACTATAACAAACTCAATAAATTCTAGTACAAAAGGCAAAGTCTATGAAGAGCTAAGGGACCCTAGGAAAATGCTTTAGAGATCGGCGGCAGCTAGTGTGTCCTAGCTGTTAAGTGACAGTTCTGCACTACATTTCTGGTAGTAAGAGAAGAGCAAAGACCTAAAGAGATGTGGGGAAAAAGAATACAAAAATCCTTCTTGAACTCTTATTGTTCGCAGATTTGAAGGAAAGACTTCCCACACCTGCTGCCAATGACTGTGGCACCAACTAGGGGACACTTCTGCATGGTTACAAGCCATATTCATTACTTGATTGTGGAAGATCCTGAGCAACCTAATTTAGCCTTGAAGTTCAAATCTCTCCTTCCACCCTTCCCAGATATTCAATACAGGTCATGCCACAGCTCCTAAAATGACCAGAATCAGGAGAGGAGAGACTTCCAGTCCTTTCCTGTGCCTCTTCAGGACCCAGAAAGACCAACAGCTCCTACAAAGCGCTGTGTCAGCAGAGTAACACTTCTCGGGTAGGAAGCATGCCTGGTGTCTGCACATAGGAGAGGTACAGGGAAGCACTTGCTAGTGCTCACAGCAGTCCCAATAATGCCTCATGACAGGCAGGTCCACAGCCTGCCCAGACAATGACACAGCAAGGACAGCTATCTGTCTCTAGTTTCCTCCCCGCTATACCTCCTGCCTACTTACCCTCTCTCCAGGTCTCAGCTGCTGCAAGGATGGATTCACTACACATCAAAGCTGACCCCAGTAGAGGTCAACAGATCCTCAACAAGAATAGTAAGAAAGCTCACTCCACTTGTTAAATCATCCTGTCTGAAGTCTGCTTCCAAGAGTCCTTTGAGAATATAATCTGTAAAAGAGAGACACCTCCACATGTGCAAAGTTTGTGTACACAAACTGTAGGTGTCTGCAGGGGGAATAGGTACAATCATACAGTGAATTGGGTTTCCAACTCTACTGAAGATTATTGATGTAATTTTTTTTATTTTTTTTTCCTCCTTTTGAGGAACATCCACAGGGGAGACTTCTATGTCCAAGTCCTTCCCAGGGCTGCCCCAATTTGAATTATGAGCTCCCTGAAGATGAGAGATGGGAAGCAGAGACAGAGCCACATAGAAGCATGATCAGTATTGGCAGGACAAATGATCCATTCCAACTCAGCAAGTAATGGCTTGATGTAACTTCTCTACCACACAATTTTTTAAAGCGGTTGCATTTTTTCAATGGTTGGTTATTTTTAAATACTGGTTATTTCTTTGACATCATAAATACAAGCATTATTATCAAAATAAAAGTATTTCAGTCCAGCTCTCAGTTTACCATTTCATGTAAAACTTCCTAGGGTGACAGCAAATATTATTTTATGTAAAAACTAACTGCTAAATGGTGGAAGAGGCTACCACTTTAAGAATAAAATTATTAAGCAGATAGTGTTCATGAGTTCACACTGGCACAAATTCAAAATACGATGCATGCATTTATTTGGCATATGGCAATAAGAAGTTAACAGAGGGAGACAGATAGCAAAGATCAGTTTACAGATAATCTCATTACAAGGAGTCTTTCAAAAGAGAAAATGAAATTTACATTTATATCTGTATTGACCTAAACAAGGCAGATAGTACAGAATTAACAACCTGGCTTAGGTCAAGAAGTGAGTCTATGTAAACAAATATATTCAAATCAAAAAAGCTGCACATTTAGGAGCCTCCTTAGTAAGTTTCTTTTTCTTATTAAAAGATCAAAAATCTTGTGAGAGTCAGATCTGTGTGTCTTCAAACCTCTTTCTGTGTGCCAGGGAGAAAAGATAGGTACTTAAGGAAATCCCAGGGTGATCATGGCTTCCTAATGTGAAGGTTGAAGCAAAAGCTACCATTTTGTCTATTGCCAGCACTACATGGTGCAGATCCCAGTAGATGTTCATCTTTGTAACACAAGTCTTGACCTTTTCTTGCCACAAGCCAAGTCCCTCGTGAGTGTTGCCTGTAAGCTGGGTCACTATGCTATGGGTGGCAGGTGAAGAAGAAGCAGTTGACTATAGTTTAGCTATGACTCAATTTTTTTTGTTTGCAAATCTGTTTTAAAATTATTGCCTGAAGAAAGGAAATTGTACTGTATATTTACCTGTAAAATATTTTTACAAAAAGGCAAGTAAATGTCACCCACGTTGGACACACCAAGTTCAGTCTTAAAAATCATGCTGAAGTAATGTGTGTGGATTTCTGAACACTTAAGAAGTAACAGATCTCTCTTACTATTTGCCTTTTATCCTCAAGAGCCATTTGCTTTTTGCTAAGGATAAATTTCCAGGTTAATCTCTAGCAGGTTGCCTAGAAATGCATCCAGGTGAATATTTAATACCTACTGAAAAGGAGACTCCACAACCCAGGCAGCCTGTTGCACTGCTCTATCACCCTCAAAGTAAAGTTTTTCCTCATGTTCAGGTGGAACCTCATGCATTCCAGTTTATCATCACCCCTTGTCCTGCCACTGGACACCACTGAAAAGTGTCTGGCATCAATTTATAAGCATTGATAAGATCCTTGCTCAGTCTTCTTCAGGCTAAGCAGCCCCAGGTCTCTCAGCTTTTCCTCATAAGAGAGATGCTCCAGTTCCTTAACCATCTTCGTAGCCCTCTGTTGGACTCATTCCAGTATTTCCCTGACTCTCTTGAACGGGGGAGTCCAGATCTGTACACAATACTCCATGTAGCCTCAATAGGGCAGAGTAGAGTAGGGGGAGAACCTCCTTTGACTTGCTGGACACACTTCTTAATGCACCCCAGGATGCCTTGGTCTTAGTGACCACAAGAGCATATTGTTGGCTGAAAGTTAACTTGTCCATCAGTACTCCCAGGTCCTTCTCTGCAGATCTCCTTTCTAGCTGGTCAGCCTCTGGCCTGTACTGGTGCATGGCATTATTCCTCCTCAGGTGTAGTACTCTACACTTGCCCTTGCTGAACTTCATTAAGTTCCCCCCTGCCCAACTCTCCAGGTCTCACTGAATGGCAGCACAGCCTTTTGCTGTGCCAGCCACTCCTCCCATTTTTGTATCATCAGTAAACTTGCTGAGAGTATGCTCTGCCCCTTCATCCATGTCTTTGAGGAAGATGCTGAACAAGACTGGATCCAATACTGATCCCTGAGGAGCACCATTGCTACAGGCCTTCAAGAATTGGAGGGTGGCATAGCAATAACATCTGCCAGCTCCCTCAGCCCTCAGAGGTGGATCCCATCAGGGCCCATGGATTTGACTGTCCAGTTTGCCTAAATGATCTCTAATCCTTCTTGACCAAAGGAAAGTCTGCCTTCCTCCAGACTTTCTTACCTCCAGGGACTGAGTTTCCTGAGGGCAGATCTGAGCGGGAAAGATGGAAGCAAAGACGACATTCAGTAACTCCACTTTCTCTTTATCCTCTGTCACCAGAGCACTCACCTCATTCAACAGCAGGCCCACATTTTCCCTAGGCTTTCTTACTACTGATGTACTTCCCATGAGAACCAGGGAATGTGATCATGTGGCTACTGTAAGCTGTCTGTAAAAGGCCTCACTGACTTCTTACTCCTGATCAGGTGGCCTGTCGTAAACACCCACAACGGTGTCTCCTATATTAGTCTGCCCCTTAACACATACTCATAAACACTTGACTCATTTTTCACTCCTCCTCCCCCTCATCCCACCCCCCAAGGCCACACTTGATACATTCCAGTTGCTCTCACACATAAATAGGGACTCCACCTCCTCACCTTGGCCTTTCCTAAAAGGTACCTAGTTGTCCATGACAACATTCCAGTCATGTGAGCTATCTCACCGTGTCTCCTTAACTACAACAAGACCATGGCCCTGTGACTGTACACAGGCCTCTAGTTCTTCCAACCGTTTATTCCCCATGCTGTGTGTGTTGGTGGACAGGCATTTCAGGGATGTAATCAAGTGTGCAGATTTCCCTTGAGGGGTATTGAATTGCAAGTCTAATACCCACCTACTCGTAGCACATATGCTGCTAAAAGGGAAAGCCAGATTTCTACCAGTTTCAGTGAAATGTAGTTGTGTGTCCTCTTCTTTCCAGAATGTATTTATCAGTAAAAAGACCTTCCTCAAGAGCAGCAAGTTTTCAGCTGTTCATTCCTAAAACACTGGAAAATACTTAAGAGGTAAAGGTGGGCACTATAAGGAAGGACTTCCATCCGTGCATGATGATTCAAAATAAAAGAGGAAATAAAATTCAGTGGGAAAATAATTTATCTGCATAACAATTTCTGTTTCCTGAAATGTGTACCTCTGTGTGGCACATACAACCATAACTATAATCTTAGTTACAACCAAGACTGCAATTTGACAGTTAAGCCTCATATTTCAAGGATAGAGACTATTCTCAAGACTGAAAAAAAAAAAAAGTATTTGCAAAGACACAAAAATTAACATTTGGTGGGGAATTGAAGTGTACCCTTTACTCTACATGGTTTCTAAGCCTTAGCTGATGGTGCCTATGTTCCCTGGAAGACTCCTGAGGGAATCACAATACCCATGTTGGATATAAGCCTTTAGATAGCAACTACTGTCACTAACTCATATATACTGAGTAGTTCCCATCTTTAAGTATCCCAAAATGCTTTACATGATTTTTTTTTTTTGCATAGATCCCTTCATTCATCAACAAAATGCTGCCATTTTTACAACAGAATATGCTATTTCATTCCATTAGCCTTGTAGATAGTATTTAGGAAAGGATCTTTGCAAAGACTAATTACAAGAAGACTTAGCCTTTAGTACTCTTAACTACAGTGAACATTTCATTAATAGCACTGAGGCAATTATTTTAGTAGACTCAAGGAGGTATAAAAATAATTTCTAGTAACACTCAGATTTGCCTTGATGGATTCATTTGATCTTGGTCGTGTTCAACCTGAGACTGCAGTCCAAGGGGATATGTCCATAAGCATTAGATGCTAAAAGTCTAACAAAGCATAACATTGTAATGTTCTTTACCAAAAAAAATAAAAATCATAAAGTCATCATGCTCTCACTAATCAAAAATCAGCTTTACAGAAAACTGATTATTTTTTTTTTGTCACAGTTTTGAAAATACTGATCCATCAGAATAGTTGATGATTATACAATTTAGGGTTCACATCATTTACCTGAATCAAAATAGAACTAGATCAGACTCTCTGCTTTGGTTAACACCATATTTAATATTAAAAACCTAAGAAGACATAAAAGATACAAGAAAGCAGATGTCCCTGGCTAATCAATACCTACATTACTGAGTTTTTTTTTTCAGGAGGAAAGGAATATCTGAAGTTCAAACTGAAAGCCAAATTTGGCAAAAGAGAAATCAAAACCAACAGATCACATTCCAAGTGCGACTTTTCTTCTAAGCTCTTTGGGTGTTCTGTGTGGTCACTCTCATTTTCACAGTCCTTGCCAAGTTTTGGGCTTGCTTAATCCACAATGGGTAAATCCTTGAAACTTCAGTAAAGTTATATAAAAGTGGTAAAAAATTATTTATTTTACAGCTCTGGTTCCAAACATTTTCTTATAATCCCATCAGGAATTAGTGAACCTTAAAATGGATTAGGTAAATCACATTTTATGCTACCCATTATCAAGACATGTTTTTGCCAGCATTCATATGAGTAGTTTGATATATATTCTCCACTAAAAGGGAGAAGCTTTCAATATCAATACACTTCTCACAAGTCATATAAATTTATTTTACCTCAGAGAATGAGTCACTGGGGATTGAAAAATTAAATTTAATTCCACTTTTCTCATAAGATGGAAAATAAAGTGCTTTAGCATTTCCCCTGATTACTTAAAAATAGTATAATTGATTAGCTTTGAGGGAGAATACTTACTGAAATTAATCTTTAAGTTGTCAAAGATCAAAGTATTAAAAACACCTACGTCAAATGCCTCAAAATTTAAGTTTCGGTTTTACGGTTTGTTACTGTATCTCTGAGCATGAGGGTAATTGATTAAAACTGAGCTGATCCACTGCTTTCTCCTCAGATGTACTGATTTCCTCAAAAAACAATTCTAAAGACATGACTGATGGGATTGCCTTTAGAAAGCTAATTTTTACAAAAAAATCTCTGCTCCCGTGATTTTCAAAAGCACAAACTTCTGAGCCATTTACTTGAAACTCACTTTTATCCTATGATGATATTAATACAGAGATTGATTAATACAAAAGGCTTTATCAAAATGGCAGTTCAGTGCAGTTCTACTGTTGGAAGAAAACTGGGTTATACTTGATGATTTGACAGCTGATTAAAGCAGCTAGAAATCTTTTTTTAGAAGTTTGTAAAATAGAATGGTTTATTACATTTTTCTTTTCCAAATAGTCTACACAACAATTATTTGATCACTACTAGCCTACTTCTAACTACAACCTTGAGAAGGGTATTAAAATCACTCATCAGTTTAAATGCAGTCATTCTGCAATATCTTCTTTTCTAAGGTTGACATTTACTTTAAAGAAACATATCTCTATTATCACAATACAGTTTACTTCTTGCAATCATGACTTTTCAGCATCATTCCTACTATCTCAGAAATGACATATACACTAAAACACACCAGAAAGAAGACCAAGTGTCAGGGTTTAACCTCTCCTGGTAGCTAAACAAACATCAACACAGTCATTCACCCCCTGCTTCCCCCGCTGCCTCCACACCCTCTCCTGTGGGATGGGAAGGAGAATGAGGGGGAAGAAAAAACAGGTGAGACCCTGTGGGCTGAAAAAAGGACAGTTTAATAAAACAACAGAAAGAGAGAAGAAAACAACAATATTAATGATAGTACTAATGAAATGATAGACAACATGAGGGATAGAAGCTGGGAAGGCTCTACCTGTGCCCAAGATGCCAATTTCCCTGTTCCAGCCATACCAAAGCTACACAATGAAGCAAGCTAAAAACAAACCCCCTCACACCCCAGGCCAGTCCTCTCCTTATATAGGGGCATGACTCAGCATGGTATGGAATATCCCATTGGCTGGCTTGGTGGTTTATTCCAGCTGCAGCCCCTTCCAGCTGCTTCCACTCCCAGCTGCTTGTGCCAGCAGCTGTTTGTGATAATTAAACCAAACTGAACCCAGGACATCAACACCAGGTCAAGATAAAAACCCAAAAATGTTAATTCCAATGTATGTGAGAGGTTTGCTTTTGTCATTTGTGTTTTCCGTGGCAGACTCTTGGACTGAAGGATCAGAGGATGGATTGGCCCTAGTCAGCAGTATGCAATAGATTCTTTTTGCAGAATCTTTCCCTTTCCTCTTTTCCCATCCCTCCAGAAACAATCCCATTATTTCCACTTTCAGTGTCATTCCTCAGAAAAATTTCTATATGCTTTCCAGATTAAAGCTGCCTCCCATCTTTGCTTTCTTCTCTAGCGGTGTCTCGTGAAAGATCATGCCTTTCCATACCAACGACTTTGATTTTTCTCATAGGTGGTGGAGTTTCTGTGGCCATTGATGGCAGTTGTGTTGCCCAGGAATTTTGCTTGCAACTTCTGTTTTTGTAGTGCGTCCTTGGAGGAGGAGAAAATTTCTTGTTGTATAGAGAATAAAAAGTTAGCTGTGGAATAATTTCTGCGTAATAATAGCGTCTTCTAGCTAAAGTAAGGCTGAACTGGAATCTGCATACAGCTGGAATTTTAGGGCCTTCTCTGCTGTTACTTAGGTTATAGGGAAGATAACATAAGCGGGAATCAAGACTAACATTTTCAATGATGACTAACATGACAGGAGATTTGAAGAGTACGCACTCCCGCAGACTGTGAGGTGTGTGCGCATCAACCATTCACTTTTCCCTTTAGCAGCTGCAATGGCTGTGACAAAGAATTTAAAATAGCCATTGAAGCACTTGCCAGGAACCAACATCTGTCTCAGTCCTGCTCTCAGAGAAGCGTAAAATGTTGCCAAAACCATGCTTTAGAATTTTGCTGAGGCCTTAGGAACAATTTTGTGCCCCCCAGCTCCTTTCAAACCAGAACTTCTTTGTCCAGCCTGGATATTTCATCAGCTTTTTCTAGACTATAAATTTAGAGATAGTCACTGAAAAAAACCACCATGTATTTAGACCACTAAATTTGTAAAAAGCTAAATGAGGGGCGAGAGAGGTTTTTGTGATTTCCTCTTGTCCCTGCCTAGCTTTCTGCAACAGAAGTGGATTCTCCCTCCCAAACCCCACCCCCTGATACCATAGCAGGTATCGCCCCCTCCCTCAAACTTCCAGTCAATCTACTTTTTCCACTAGGAGGGTAACTAGTATCATTTAAATTAAAGATTACATCCTCTCTCATGTTTCCAAAATGCTAATGTCTCTCTAAGTTCTTTTTCCACTTCAGTTCTCTGGGAAATATTTATACTTGCAAAACACTGCAGTAGATTCAAGGAAAGCTCTGAGGGGCTCCAGTATCCCAGTGCCTGACAAGCTTCATGCAGGTATTTTTAGCTAAGTGTTTTTAATATTCAGTGTAAGCCGAATAAATGATTTTTGAAAATATATCTGAGATATCCACTGGAAAATATGAAATATCATAAATTTACTCACATATAAATTGAAGAACTTATTTTAGTTTGTCTAAAAGTATTTCAAAGTCAGGTTGGATGAGGCTTTGAGCACTCTGATCTCATGGAAGGTATCCTGCCCAGAGCAGAGGAATTGGAACAAGATGATCTTTAAGGATCCTTTCAACCAAAACTATTCCATGATTTTATAATTCTAGGATTATATTTTTCAAATTGCAAAAACTGAGAAAGGATAGCAGATATTACAAAAGAAATACACTGTAGAAAGGAATACAAAAGAGAAAAGCAGTCAGAAGTGCCCTTCTTCCCCTCTAAAAAAAGGGAATCCAAAATCCTGCAAATGAATACTTCTCATCTCTTGCAGGATTTGTCTTTTCAATCCACCTATTACTAACACCTGCTTCCTCAATAAAACAAAGCCTGCAGCTTTTACAACTCTTGTTAGGTTATTGCGGTCTGTCACAGCATGTTCTTTTATCCAGCACAAACTTTTAGATCTCATGTCTCACTTGATCCTGTGCTGGAACCAGTCATTGATTTTGTGTCTGGCCTTTACTCTTAAATGTAGTTTCTCACCTGAATTTCTGTATTTGAGGCATCAGACTCAAAACTCTAAGTGCCAGTCATCACTGAAGGCTGAGTTGTGCCTCCTCAACCTTCTCCCCCTCCCCAGGTAACTCTAAAGTACAGCTCAAGTGTTTGGGAACAAGAACTTAAGGTGAGGAGAAGGTATTTTTAAATTTTCTTTCCCCACAAGCCAAAAAATACCTCTATCACATGAAAAAAAGTTGCAAACTTTGGCAAAACACAGACATCTGACTGCAATTCTTTTTTTCTTTCAGTCCTGGTGCTGTGGTTTAAGGGTTAACAGATTGAGCTGGGGGACAGATGATAACCCCAGGACTCTGAAGGGTCAGAAGGCAGCTGGTATTCTCTCCCATTCCCTGCCGTACTCCATAAAAGGGACAGGAAGAAAATGCTTGGCTGGCTTGACTGTATCTGTCTCTGTAAAGTGCGAAACAGCCACCCCTTCCCCAGCCCTGGTGTACATCACGGTGGAGATGGATACATGCTTTTCAGTCTAGACCGGCCCTCATCACACGACACAAAGTACAATCAGAAAGAAAGAGAGTTTCAGTCTATAGTGCAGGTTACGGTAGTGAATGAGATTCACAAAGCAAAATTAAATTCTCAGACTGGCACATGCTTATTCCAAAGGCTGTCATGCAACTATTTCAGTGTTCAGATAAGGAACATGCTTC
>VWZK01001861.1:27531-42479 GCA_013396935.1 Baryphthengus martii | reverse complement strand
GAGAATTTCCCTCAACAATTTAATTTTAAAATTATGCAAGCGCGTAGGAACACCAAACCGACAACCTGAAGAGGGGGTTAACAAGGATGGTTTTTTACCTTTGCTCTAAACCTGCAGTTTATGCTGCTTCTCTTAATTCCCCTAATGGAGTAGCACAGTTATCTACTGCTGACTTGCACCGCAGTTATTTTTTTGGGGGTTCAGTTTGTTAATATTAATTCTGAAATTACTTCTGCGTTTAATTTTAGGCCTCTTGCATCTTGCAACTAATAAAATACATTCAGAAGCTACAAATCAAAGAAGTACCTGTAGCTGAGGAAGTAATAGCTCTGTTTGCTGGTGAGCTGAACCCTGTGGCTCCTAAAGCACAGAAGAAAGTGCCAGTTCCAGAGGGGTAAGGTTCCTTCTGTTTCCCAAAGCCTTACTTAAACTTCTAAACTCTTAAATAGTAAAGCTAAGTATATGATGAGAAACCCTGAAATGCTCAAGGGTATGGAGTCAAGATATTTGTTTACTGCAATTCTTGCCAGCTTGGACCTTGAAGCCTGGATCAATGAACCTCCATCAGACAGCGAGTCTGAAGATGAAAAGCCCAAAACGATTTTTCATGATGAGGAGCAGAGGCATTCCAGACACAGGCAGCCAGAAATAGATGAAGAGGAGCTGGCCAGAGTGAGTGAACGCTAAAACACTTTTCCCTACGTAATTCAGCGTCGTGTTGTAAGTGCTCCTAAAGCAGTTAGAGCTGCTGTGGGTTTTCCGTGTAGCTGGGGAGGCATTCTGCTCTCAGCAGCTCAGGAAATCTGATGATTTGATGCGAACAAAATATAGGTATGGATCTGAGGCATTGTGAAATACATCTGAGATGAAGTTCTCTTGGAAGCAGCATAGGAGAAAGGGACCTGGTGGACAGCAGGATGGACAGCAGGATGCCCATGAGCCAGCAGTGTGTCCTGTGACCAAGAAGGCCAATGGCCTCCTGGGGTGGATTAGAAGAGGTGTGGGTAGTAGGTCAAGAGAGGTTTTCCTCCCCCTCTTCTCTGCCCTGGTGAGGCCACATCTGGAATATTGTGTCCAGTTCTGGGCCACTCAGTTCCAGAAGGACAGGAAACTGCTGGGAAGAGTCCAGCACAGAGCCACAAAGAAGATGGGAGTGGAACATCTCCCTGCTGAGGAGAGGCTGAGGGAGCTGGGTCTCTTTAGCTTGGAGAAGAGGAGCCTGAGGGGTCACTTCATGAATGTTTATAAATATGGAAGGGGTGAGTGGCAGGAGGACAGAGCCAGGCTCTTCTCAGTGATGTCCAGTGATAGGACACGGGGCAGTGGGTACAGCTGGAGCACAAGAGGTTGCAGGTAAATATAAGGAAAAACTTTTTTATGGTGATGGTGACAGAACACTGGAAGAGGCAGCCCTGAGAGGTTGTGGAGTCTCCTTCTCTGAAGAGATTCCAAACCCGCCTGAACGCGTTCCTGTATGACCTGCTCTGGGTTATCCTGCTCTGGCAGGGGGGTTGGACTTGTTGATCTTTGGAGGACCCTTCCAACCTATAATATTCTGTGAAGTCCAGCTTGCTTCTCTTAGCCAAAAGGAAACATGACATTATCAAAACTTGGCCCTTGTGAGGAGTTCTGAGGTCTCATAAAAATGTGACCTGTAAACTGCGGTGTCTAGTGCAGGGTCTTGGGGATGGTCCTTGTGCTGGACTCTGTAACTCTTTGGTTTTTTTATACACCTCCTCCACTGGTGAAGGTGTTACCCTCCACTGCTGTTACCCTGTGTGCTCTGTATCAGCAGAAGCATCTTTGCTTATGGACTTCAGCAGCTTGGAGGAATTACTGCAACGTGCCTGTTCGCAGGAGCGCTGCCACCTTCCCTGCTTCTGACCTTTCTGTTTTCACAGTGAAAACTTCCTGCTGATGAAAACCTTCACTTCTTCCTCTCATGGCAAAAGTGAAGATAGAAACACTTAAATTGCCAGCAAAATCTGGTTTTGGGGAAGTTACTGTCTCAAGGCTACAATTAAAAAGCAAAGAAGGGGCGTTGTAAGGAACATCAGTTACAGTAGTAACAGGACTCGTAGTTACATCCAAGTATGTCTTGTAACTCAAAACCAGCTTATCCTACACAAGCCATTGTCCTGCAGTCTTTTTGCAAGTAGTTGTGTATTGTTCCAGAGATTCAGGGAGGTTGCATTTTGTACTTTGATGCCTTTTATCTTTCTTTGCTTATAAACAGACATTCTAACTGCGAATACTCTTTTGCTTTTAGCGGCGAGAAGCCCGGAAACAAGAACAGGCAAACAACCCATTTTACATTAAAAGCTCTCCTTCCCCACAGAAGGTGAGTGGGTCTGAATTAAAAAATATCTCACTGGCCTCTCCTCTGACTGCTTTATTCCCTGTATATCCTGAGGACCGCCTCCTTTTCTTCAGTTCAAATCTCAAAATTTATCTTCTGAAGTGGCCGAGTTACTAACAATAAAACACAAACCAACATTTCTTCACAGACTTGCAACCAGCCTTCTTCAGGGCAGTAGCACAGTTAAAATACTGTAGCTAAAAGAAGGATCTGTTATAATATTTACCAGTTGGCCATAGGATCTCTTATAATATTGATCAACCGGCTTTAAAAGATGGTTTGCTACCACACAGGATTTAGCACTGACCTATTCTATTCCTAGCCTTTAAAATGTTCACTTAAAGGACTAAACTGCTTAATGTTTTGAAATGTATCTATTTATATAGATTTGTGTCTGGCAGTGCTCAGAACGTAATACTTTCTTGTTTTTCCCAGCGATACCAAGACACTCCAGGTGTGGAACATATACCTGTGGTCCAGATCGACCTTTCTGTCCCCTTAAAAGTTCCAGGTAAGTAAAACTGATTTTTTTAATTTTTTTTTTTTTTGGTAATTATTTAAGCAAAAGTAATAGTTCCTTCTTAGGAATTCCTCCTTAGGTTTGTAAGAGTAAGGAGCGTGCTTTGATTAGACTTTTAAATGCATCTCCTTAACTTACATGTGTTTGGAAATGGTACTTTGCAGTTTCTCTCAAGAAGCAATGAGAAGTAATTCTGTGAGTAAATCTTTTCTGCAGCCAAGTCTGTAACCTGTAAGATAACCGCTCTTCTGGGTAGGTAACAGTCACCTTTGGGGAGTCTTAAAGAGCTGATAAGGATGATCAGGAGATGTTTAGTGGAGTCTGATGGCAGAGATACTCTTTTAATATCTTGTCTCAACTATCAGAAGGTAGTTGTGTGTCTAAAGAGTGGTTTGATGTAGCACTGAAAAGCTATGGATCAAGTGCAGCATGTTGCAAGTGATGAGTTCCAAGTTTAAATATTTAAGGCTTACATAAAGGCTTTTTCCAAAATGTGGAAAGTTGTTGGTATTAGTACTATAATGGCACCAATTCTACTTAAAGTATCGATGTTTAGATGCTCTTTGTAATCCTGTTGGTGTGGACAAGAATCAGGGTGCAGGACAGAGCCCTGTCCTTTTCTGGAGAGGTGGAGTGTGCCAGTACAGCTGGTGCTGCAGGGGCTCTATGTGAGGTGATGGGGAAGCACCAGGAGGTCTTGATCCTTCCGATGCTGCGGAGCTGGAAGCCACATTCCCTCCTAACACAGGGTTTCAGTGGTTGATGTCCATGTGGACTGGAGCCTGAAAGCAGTTTGGCTTCCTCTGCAGGACTGCCTATGTCTGACCAGTACGTGAAACTGGAAGAAGAGCGAAGACATAAACAGAAACTGGAGAAAGACAAGAAAAAGAAAAAACAGAAAAAGGAGAAGAGAGGGAAACATCACCGCCACAACTCTCTGCACACGGAGAGCGAGGAGGATATTGCTCCAGCTCACCATGTCGATATCATCACCGAGGAGATGCCAGAGGTTAGTTGCTTTGGTCGGTGGCCTGAGTTGGGGGTTTATCTCTGTGCTGCTCGAGAGATGGTGGGTTCTTTTTACCCCCAGCCAGTCTGTATTGCTGCACTTCAAGAGCTCTGATTTCTTGCAAAGCTGTTTAAGAAATCAGTGATTGAAATGATCCTGGGCTGTTCTTTGCAGGGGGAGAAATGATTGTCTTTTTATGCACAGAAAGACAAAAATTGCTGCTGAAGCTGTTTTAAAAAAAGAAAAATAACCCCAAAACAAACAATGTGCATCTGCTATAAAAGCAACGCTGTCCAAATAGTCACTTCATTTATTATGCTCTGCTGCTTCACTTTGACGTTAACTTGCTGTCTAGTCAGCAGGTTTGCAGCTGATTCTAATTAATTGCCCATGCTAATGATGTAATCTGTATTTGTTCCTAAAATTTCCCTTTAATCAAAACCGAAGAGCAGCAATTCAAATCCTGCTGTTTATGAAGAATGGTTTTTCTGTTCTAAATTAATCTTGTCGCTAGATGTGCATTGTTCCTTTGAGTTCCTGTGCCTGACTGAGCTGCCCTGGGCCGGGGTGAACGGTCCTACAGACCTGCCCTGGGCGATGGAAAACTTCCGTTTCAAAGCGGCCTGTGGTTTGCTTCTGCAGTGGGTGATGGTCTCTCTCTCTCTGTCCTGCAGAACGCTCTGCCCAGTGATGAAGATGACAAAGATCCCAATGATCCCTACAAAGCACTTGATATCGATTTGGATAAGTAAGTGACGGTTTTGTGGGTGAATTTACTGAATTGCTACCAGAATGCGTGAGGGCAAGCCTACGGGTGAACGGGCGGAGGCCACTAGGGGCAGAGATGGTCTCTCTCCAGGGATGTAACCTTAGGTGATCACCCAACCTTGGGTTCCTCCTGCAGCCTAGGTGATAAAAGCCAAGCTGCTGAAGTCACCGGGGCTCAGAAAGGGACAGGGGACTCATTTTGTGTGACTGAACAGAGTCTGGAAGCCCAGGCAGTGTAGCTGGGGTCACACATGAGAGAGTTGAGCTGAGCTTTTGGGTATCCCAGGATGTCTCTGCTCTAACCTGTGTTGTCACTGAGCGTTGTCGCCTGCGTTCATCTGCGATCATCTGAGAGCCGCTGTGCGCACGGCGAGCCTGTGTGCTCTGCTTTGGGATCATCTGACCAGTAATGGCCGATTTGTAGCATCCCCATTGCCCTGTGGACATTCACTGTGGTTGCTCTGTTGAAAAATGTCATTCTAGTACAACTGGGTCAACTATTGATCATAACTTTGACCAGAGTCTGATCCCCGTTCAGCTACTGGAGCCTTTTCCAGTACGAGCTGTACCAGCACAGGCTGCAGGGCGGCAAACCCCGATCCCCACGTGCCACGTGGTACCTGGCAGCGGGCCGTGAGCTACTGCACGTGGAAGGCTTTTCAGTTGCTGTTTTACGAAATCGCCACGCTGAAAACAGGTGCTGATTTACGGCCCATCGATGCCTCCTGGAAAGTTCTGAAGAATGTGCAGGCGCACGAGTGCTTGTGTGGAGTGTCTCTCCTCTCTGATACTTAACTTTAAAGTCTGTGCTGTTTCTGCAGTTCTCAAATCTATTGGGCTTTGGCCCCACGGTATCCTGCAAAAAAAGTGCTGCAGGATTTTTAGTGAGTAAAAGAACAGGTTTGGAAAAACTTCCTTCTTTCCACAAGCTGCTCACATTCTTCTGAGTCCACAGGGGACAAATGTATAAAAAGGAAATGAATTCTGACTGTAGACTCTGTATTTGCATGACAGGCCTAGAAAACACTGAGCAGAGCAGTTTCTTACTGCTGGGCTCCAGGAGGCAGCTCTGGACTCGTGTATTGTTCCCATCCTCTCTCTCTCCATTTCACAGCAGTCGCTGCGCTCCCCGTCACATTTTTCTCATGTCTCTGTCCTCTCTTTCTCTCTGTGCTTGCACTGCTCTGTCTGTGTCACGCTCACACGCAGTCTGGTTTCAGGGAAGCCTTCCAGGTAAGAATATATTGCTAAGTGCTTGACCTTCTTTGTCAGCTTGATTGATGTCAGTGGACAGTGTAAATCCTTACAGGGTGGTGAAACCACTGGAATCATTGACCCTCTAATTTCTGTGAGTCTGTTTCATCACTGACTTTCACCACCAATCCCTGTTCCTGCACAGATGGGTCTGAAGTAGCTTGAAGATGAGATCAGATCACTGTGCAAACCGATGGGCTTCACCTTGCCCAGAATAGTGTCTGTTTCAAAGTGAAAAATTAGCTGGGCCGCCTTCTTCATGCAGTATAAGCAAAATAAGGTAGATGAAATTAAGGCGTTAGAAATCTTCTTGAACAGGTGTTTGCTGCTCAAACATGAAAATTAGTGTGAAGTAAAAGCTGTAGAAATAGAAAAAGAGGCAACTGGTGAATGTCTCACTGATTTCTGGACGAGAATGGGGACATTTCTGTGGTGTTTTTTTTCCCCCAAGTAATGGATTTGGGATACAGTGCTGTTTGGAAACAGATATCTGCAATTAAACACCATTTTTTAATGGTAGAGCACAGTTTTATAATTCCAAAATGAAACAATTTATCGCTTAAAACAATCTCCAACTGGAGCGATCTGTTGATCAACAGCAACAAACCCCACCCACTTTGAGGGCCGTTTGAGTCATGTTGTGATCCCACTGCTGGAATTCCCACTCTTGCAGATGCTTCCTACTGTTTCTCATCTCTGCTCTTCCTTTGGGGGTGGTTCCAGAGAAATGCAGGGGAGGCTGTGGGGGGTGTGTTCCTCTGGAGGGGTTACTCAGCCCACAGTCTGCACTTACCACTTCTAAAAATGATCAGATATCAGCCAGAGGTTGGCTCTCGGTCACCTTCAGATTGGTTCTATTAACTTCTAACCCTCGAGGGCAGTGTCTGCAGTTACACAAATGAACTGCAGGTACAGAAGTATGTGCTGGTTTAAGATTTTTAGGGGCTGAGCTTTTTAAGAACAAAGCATGCCTTGTCTTGGACGTCTAGTAGATAATGTGAGCTAAGGGAGGCTGTTTGCAGAAGGGTAATAGTCTATATATTTTATTTTTTTTTAAGACCCTTAGCAGACAGTGAGAAGCTGCCCGTGCAGAGGCACAGAAATGTTGAGAGCCTGAAGTCACCTGATGCAGAAGCTCCCCTAGAAGAGAAGAAGAGCAAGAAACCCAAAAAGAAGGAAAAGAAACACAAAGAAAAAGAGAGAGAGAAAGGAAAGAAGAAAGAAAAAGAGAAAAAGGTAGTAGAGGAGGAAGAAGGTAAAAAGGTAATTCTCTGAGACTTACATTATTTTGGAAACTGCTGTTAGGGGCCGTATTTATTGCTGTGCTTCGTTTGTTGCTTAGGAACAGTCATATTTAACAATTGAGATTTTTACAACAATAAGAGCAGGTATTGAAAGATACCTGTTAATAAAAATAACGTTCACTTAACCTGGTAAGTCAGCAGAATTCAACTGGCTGCAGCTTATACCCCGCATCTCAGCTCTGATTTGGAATCTGGGTTTCCTGATAGTTTGTCTCCTCTTAAAATGGGGAACTCTTCAGCAAAGCATCTAGAACTCACTTTTGTTCTCCACCCTGTCCCTCGTGTACTCCAGAATCTAACCTGACATTAGTTGTTGGTTACTCTGAAGACTTGAAGCCTTCTCATTAACCACTCCGCAGAGGCACGGTTCCTCTCGGCCGCGGCTTTGGCTGCTGTAGGTACCGTGATGCTCTGCGGGGTCATTGGCAATTGCTGTCGGCTCCCTCCGGGTTTGGGAGCACACTAAAAGGCTGAAATTAAGCTTCTTGGGCTGTTTGTTCCTACGTGTATTGCAGTGTCTGTGTATGAGCGTTCTGCAGCCATGCATTTCCATGAAAATGTCAGGTTTTAATTTAATTGATTTTTTTTTTTTTTTTTTTTCTTTCAAGAATGCTATCAAAACAACCATAATGGCTTGGTTTTCTCTTAAAATTCAGGGGGAAGACTTGGATTTCTGGCTCTCCACTGCTCCACCACCTGCTTCCACCACCCAGCCCCAGGTAGCCATCTTGCCACATTGCAGGCAGCTCTTCCGCTTGCGTCTGAGCTGTGATCCGAGTGCTTTGTCATGCTGCAGGGGAAGGGGAAGAGAGGCTGCATCTCCTCAGCTTATTGCTCTGGAGCGATGACATTTTATCTCCCCGCTTTACAAACGCCGGAATGGGAGATTTCAGGCTCGTTCTGCTGTGCAGATGAAGGGATAGAAATACAGCTGCCGCTACAGGCTTGGTGGATTTTATTGCTATTGGTGGTTTTTGATATATTATTGCCTGGTTTTATTTCCTCGTGTGAGCTAGATACTGGCAATATTAATAGACGTGAGACACACAGTCTGAAAGAAAAAGTGTCATGAATCTTGATGGGAGATTTTAGAAGAAGAGACAGGGAATATAAGGAGATGGATTCCTTGGAGGAAATCTTTCATCTTGATCATATTTGCTGGGTTTCAGGGGCATAAAATGAAAGGCTCAGTACCATGTCACTCTGATGTAATTTTGGAAATCACAGTTGGGGTGGTGGGGAATGTCCCTGTTCAGATTTCTTTTGGTGTGGGATTCAGTTGTTTCACCTCTGTTCCATTAGTGACATAATCCTTTTGCTAATCCACTCAGAGTGAGCCTGAAGTGGGTGCTGCTGTTGTGGCTGAACCTCAAGAGGTAAAAAAGGAAGAAAGGAACGAGCGAGAGGAGGAGGAGGAGGAGGAGGATGAAGGGAAGGTAAGTAGTTGCTGACACCTTTACCCATATTCCCTTAGTGTCTCATACTCCATTAAAAAAAACCTCCCCAGAGGGTGATGACTGGAGTTTAAGGAGTGGGAGCTTTTTCAGATTTCTGCAGCAGCAGGAAACTGTTCAGCCCTGAAGGCTGCACAGAGTGAGAGTCTCGAGCTGAAAGATTGGTAGAGGGGTCATAATGCAACAGCTGGAAATACAGGGTTCCTTTAAGGGCTTATTGTAGTTTCTTCTTCTTGGCAGAAATCCTCCAAGCATAAGAAGAAAAAACACAAGAAAGAGAAAGAAGAGAAATCAAAGGATAAGAAGAAATCCAAAAAGAAGAGTCATCACAGCGAGGAGGAGGCCACGGAGTCGGTGCAGAACGGAACACTAGACGATGAACCACTACCAGTGAGTGGCTGTGCGCTGGCAGCCCTTGCCTTGTGGAAAAGGCAGGAGCTGAACTGGTTTGGGAGGAAGGAGAATGACAGCTCTTTTCAGAGAAATCAGTGACGTTGCAACTGTGATTTCTTTCTTGTTTTTCAGCCTATGTCCAGTTACCGCCTTCTCGCGGAAAATCCGTACATTAAAATGGTGAGTTTTTTGGTGTTCAGATCCAGATGTCTCCTCCTTTTGTGTTCTCTAAGAAAAGAGGGGATACCCTGGGGATAGGATAGTACAGCGACTTTATGTAGCCAACATTTAACTGGAGAACGCTTTCAATCTCAGGAGGTAGAAATATTAAAAAAAAAGCTCCATTTCCATTCCTTTGGATGTCTGAACAAGTTTTTCAGTTGATACTTTCCAGTATTTTCCCATTACTTAGGAGTACTGTGGGGCTGATCACCAGTGTGCTTTTCATTACCCTGTAGCTGTACCAAATTGCCTCCTTTGTGAAGCTTGCTTTATTCTGATGCTGTGGCCTGTTCTGCTGCTCTGCTGTTTGAAGTTTCTGAATCTTTCCTCTGATTTTTTTCTTTTTCCCCCCCTTCATTTGCAGACCTATGATATTCAAGGAAACCTCCAGAATGACAGTCAAGTTACTGTCTCTGTTATCTTTGAGAACAAAAGCACTAGCTTCCTTAAGAGCATGGAACTAAATGTCCTGGACTCTCTCAACACTAAAATGCTCCGGCCAGAAGGATCATCAGTACACGACGGGATACCTGTGCCCTTCCAGCTCCCCCCTGGTACGCGCGGCTTTGCGCAGGGTTCTCGGAGTCTGTCTGGTCCTGCACTGCCCTCCTGTGGAAAGGATGGTTTGAACTTCTTGCTACTTGCTGTTTTCCAGAATGACGTCCCTCCAGGTGTTCGCTGGGCTTTCACCCAGCTCCCTGGAGAGGAGAGACATTCCTACAGGGTGGCTGTAAAGGCAGGTGGTTGTGTGCAGCAGGAGCTAAGCCTGTAATGTAAAGCTGGGCTACCAGTGGCCGAGGTCCTTTTCCAGGTGACTTCAGGCTGGCGCACCTTAGAACATGCCGTCTTCGCCGGCTACAGGAATCCAGAATTCAGGAGGTGTTTGCTATGAGATTTAAAATGAAACAGTTAGAGACTTGTGAAGCATTAGAATCTGCTCTGGATTTATTCTGGAGCTGTTCTTCCACTGTGTGAATGGCAGAGGCCACGTGCAGTGAAAATCTGTGATAAATACCTGCTGATTTGGATGGGGAGCTGAGCCTGTAAGAAACGGGGGACACTGAGATGCAGGGTGAAGGCTTCATACATAGTGCAATAGTGCAGTCAAATCCCTGAACCTCTCTGAATTTCACTTCCTGCACCAAAGAGTTAATTTGAATGGTGACAGCTCACCGATGTCTTCTGGGATGTAGTGGCTGCAGGGTGCATTTTGATCCCCTGTGAAAAGCAGTGGGGTATTTTTTTTATTCTATATAAGGCAATTCTTTATACTTTTGTGTATTGAAAGAAAACCATAGAAACATTAGAATGCACATTAGTCCTGAAAACTACTTGGAAAGCTGTATCTTTTTTCCAGTTATATGAACAGTTTCAATATATTGCCACAGTGACATACTTTGCCCAAGTGCTCCCCCCTCCCCCGGTAACCTCTGCCAAATTCCAGCTGTCACTGCTGCTTCTCAGAGCCCAGGAGCCACGTGCAGGAACACCCTTCCTTCACAGCAGAAATTGTGCATAGAACTCTCTTCCAGTGACACAGAAAACTTCAAACTTGGTTCAAAAATTGTCAATAAAGCTTAGCTGCTGCTGCTCGGTTTATATTAAGCGTGACTTAGATATGGAAACGATTCTCTGACGTGCCTTCTCCCTCTCCTCTCTTCACGCCAGGAATCTCTAACGAAGCCCAGTTTGTGTTTACACTTCAGAGTATTGTTATGGCTCAGAAGTTAAAAGGAACCCTGTCCTTTATAGTCAAAGTAAGTGCAGCTTCAAACTCTGTGCTTCTGCTTCCTTTGGAACCGCGTAAGGGAGCTTGACTCGGGTGGAAAGCACTGCTTTAGAGCTTTTTTTTAGGCATCATTTCATCTCTGCTGCACCAGCCCATTCTGTGATGTGAGAAGTAGTTTTTACGTGACATCTTATGCAAAGAGTGTCCCGAATACTGCGTGAGCATGTCCTAAATTGCCATGCCTGGCAGGGTGTGAGCAACGCAGCCTGAAACATATGCCACATTGCCAGCTAGGAAATCACTACGGTGGTGCATCTGCCGGGGAGAGAAGTCAACCAGCTAGAGAGAGATGGAACCCAGAGGCTGTTTCTTCTGCTCTGGGTTATCCAGAGATCAGCTGGACACTGTTGAGCAAATAGTAGTAAGAATTAGATGTAGTTAATGAGGAGGGAAACCCAGAACGAGAGTGAGGTTGGCTGAAGGCATTGTTTATTAGGTGTCGATCTGTATGAAGGACTACGTGGGGTTTTAATCTTATTTCAGTAAAAGTATTAATGAAGGAGCTGCATGAACAGCTTGAAGGGAGTGAATGGAGAGAGTTGTGGCTACTTCTGAGTCAGCCATGATCTCTATTTTAAGGGTTTCTTAAAAATAGCGTATGAGTCCTATTTTCAGTAGCTAAGAATCTGGGAGATGGTAATTTATTATTGTGCTTGAGAAATAGCAAACAGTAAAACCACATTGCTGAGTGTTAGTTTAAAATTCTGTCTGCTCAATAGATTTCAGCAAAGTCAGAAATCAATCAAAAGCAATCAAAAAATGCAGCCCGGTCCCTCCCGCTGCGTCGGTCCTAGGTGTACCTATCAACCTAACCACCCAGACCTCTGAGCGGCCTGATGTAGTGCGATGGTCGTCCTCAGACTGATCCGTCAGGCCCAGCCAGGGCGTATCGAAGGGAATTAAGCCCTGAAGTCTTTGCTGGTGCCTCTTTGGTAGGTGGGGGTGGTGCCTCCTCTTGCTGCCTCGGGGCTCCTGTTCATCTCCTTTCCTTTGACCTGTTGCAGAACGATGAAGGTTCAACCCATGAAAAACTAGATTTCAAATTGCACTTCAGTTGCGCTTCATACTTGATCACGACGCCTTGCTATAGGTAAGTGCCATTTAGGGAGCCCAGCGTTGGTGCTTTTGCCACCCCATGTGAGGCTGAGCTTTGGCTGCCGGCCGTCTCCGCGCGCCCCGCGGCATGCTTCTGATTTTGGGCTGCTTCCGGTCGCTTGGGTACCATTCCGTTATCCTCTGTAGTGTCTGACTGTTAAATCACAGAATGGTAGGGGTTAGAAGGGACCTCAAAAGATCGTCAAGTCCAACCCCCCTGCCAGAGCAGGATCACTTAGAGTAGGTCACAAAGGAACAGATCCAGGTGGGTTTGGAACGTCTCCAGAGAAGGAGACTCCACAACCTCTCTGGGCAGCCTGTTCCAGGCCCTCTCACCCACACTGTGAACAAGTTCTTCCTTACATTTACGTGGAACCTCCTGTGCTCCAGCTGCACCCATTGCCCCTTGTCCTGTCGTTGGGCATCACAGAGAAGAGCCTGGCTCTGTCCTCCTGACACTGCCCTTTCCATAGTTATAAATATTCATGAGGTGACCCCTCAGCCTCCTCTTCTAAAGAGCCCCGGCTCCCTCAGCCTCTCCTCATCAGAGAGATGTTCCACTCCCTTCATCATGCTTGTGGCTCTGCGCTGGACTCTTTCCGGCAGTTCCCTGCCCTGGAACTGAGGGGCTCAGCTTATTTCAAGCAGTTCTGAAGGAGGAGCTGCGAGTTGTGTGCCCTCTAGGCTGGCAGAGGTCGTGTGGAAGTCGCTGTGGTTGAGGTCGTTGGATACTCCAGTGGAGGCTGGAGTATGATTCCCGTATTTGCTGGAAACTCGTTTTCCTAGAGCTTGGTTAGTCCTTAGACTTCTGCATCCTGAGGTGTTTCAAGGTCTGCATGGGGCTGATGCGACGGATTGCACTGGAATTTCTGGTACAAGTGTTTACTTCTCTTCCTGTTTTGCAGTGATGCTTTTGCCAAGCTCCTAGAGTCTGGGGATCTGCACATGAGTTCTATTAAAGTAGATGGAATTAGCATTTCTTTCCAACATCTACTGGCAAAGATCTGTTTTCATCATCATTTTTCAGGTGAGTTTTTCTCCATTCAGAACCTTCTGCAAAATGCCGTTTTCTAAAATTTCTGCTGTGCTTGGCAGCACAAAGCTCCGTGGCCTCGACAGTGACAGAAGCGGGTGATGGCCAGGTTAAATAAATTTGGGAAAGGAGTTGGGTTTTTTCCAGTTCTGTAATACACTGGTATCCTCAGAGCACACAATGTTCTTCGGAGTGAACTCTCCTCCTGTCCCCGTGGCTTTCCTCCAGCCCAGCGAGGCACGTGGCAGGTATCACGGGAGCTGCCTGCTCGTAGCTGGGGCTGTAACTGATCTCTGGAGGGTGTTTGATCTTCAGTGCTCCAGCCTCCCTCTTTCCCCAGTGCCTCTTTCCAGCAGGGAGAGCACGAGCTATTTGAGATTGGACTTCCTAATTAAACTACAAGTGCTGGGTGAAGCAAAACAAACGGCTGTTTCATCACGCTCTGGGGTGCTCATTCACCGCCGCCTCGCTGCAGGTCTCTCTGGCGAAGAGATCAGTGTTTTTTCGCCACAAAACGTTTGCAACTCGCTTAGAAGACCAACGAGTAACCTCGTTGTTGTGAAATGGCCCAGAGAGGAGCCGGGAGGAGCCAGGCACATACCTCATCGTAACCCTGACTTCCTCCTCCCCTCGCTCAGCAGAAGCTTGTGTTCCTTGAGGCCGGTTGTTCCGTGGGAAGCCAACCTCCTGGTAAAAGTTGTCCCACTAAATGACAGCTCCTGCTTTTTCTTTGCAGTTGTGGAACGCGTCGATTCCTGCGCATCCATGTACAGTCGTTCTATCCAAGGCCATCACGTCTGCCTACTGGTAAAAAAGGTGAGAGCGTCGTACCGGTCCGGGACGAGACCCGAGGGACGCTGCAGCCTCGTAAGAAAGAGGGAAATACCGGGGGCAGCTGAGCTCCTCTGGCCCCTCTGGCAGTGCTCACGGTGCTGCTGCCTCCCCAGGGGCTTTCTGGTGCCCGGCGGGTACCTGGTGGGTGGCAGCAGCAGCGATGGCTTCCCCCAGCTGACCTCTTGTGCGGTGCAGGCTCCGCCAGCTGGTCCCCGTCCCTCAGCTTGGCCAGGAATAAAATTGTCCCCACTTACACAAGAGGAGCTAATGGATTTCTTCTTTCTTTTTTCTTTCCAAGGGAGAGAACTCTGTATCCATAGACGGGAAGTGTAATGATTCCACCCTGCTTAGCAACTTGTTGGATGAGATGAAAGAGACATTGTCCAAGTGCTGAATATTCCTTATAAAATATTCCAACTCCAAGAAACACACCTGACATGTAAAGATGAGCAGACCCAAGTGTTAAGTTTCTCCCTCGTACGCATGTACTAGCCGGGGGCACGTGCTTTTCAGTTAACTCCACCATTGTTTGCGGTTTAGACATTTTAAGGCTGTACGTTACCTTTTTATTTCAAAACTTTTTCCAAACTGTGGTGTTAACCCCTTCTAGCCCAAAGAGATCTTGGTGACGTGACTGGAGGAGGGCGGGCAGGGAGGGAGGGGTGGGCGCTATTTATTCAGCAGCTGACGAAGACCCGGCAGCCTCGCCGTCGGCGCGGGACGGTGGACTGAGCAGAATTTTATCAACGGTAGCACAGAGTCCGTCGCTTGTGCTTATTGCCAGGGAAGGTTGACGTGATCCTTGGCCGTGGGATGTCTCCAGGGCTGCTGTAGGTGATGTATATTTCTAGCAGAGGCTGGTGCTGGACCTGAAGGCCTCTTTTTTTGGTTGTTTTTTTTTATATATATATATG
>VWZK01001861.1:10084-24730 GCA_013396935.1 Baryphthengus martii | reverse complement strand
TTGTTCCTGGGCCTGAGGCCGCGGCGAGCGAGCGTCTGGCGGCGCCGCGCCCCGGCCCGAAGCCCTTCTGGGGCCGGGGGAAGGGGTCCCTGACGCCCCCAGAGCCCCCAGGGGTGCCCGGGGGCGAGCAGAGCGCGGTTCCGCTGGTGACCGCGGCTCCTGGAGGAGAAATATGTTAGAGGGGATGCGTGGCAGGGACTTTCCCCCTCTTGGGAGGGTTCTGGTGCCGGTGTCCGGGTGGTGGCTTTGCTGGCGAAGCGAAAATCTCATCGCGAGGAAAAGAATCAGCCTGGGGAGTAAGGGGTTTGCCGGCGTAACGCTGAAGTTAGTTTGGGATAGTTCTGTATTTTATTCTTCCTCTTTCTCCCTTGTCCTTCTCTAGCTCTGCTAATAAATGTTTCTGTTGTAGGTAAAGGCGTGGTCCTGAAGTTCAAACTCCTCCATCTCTTAACTGCTTGGGGAAAATGTGGAATTCTAATTCTCTCTTTTTTTTTTTTTTTTCTGGTCGTGGTTGGGCTGCTGCTCAGCTGTCAGGAGGGAGAACTTGTGATGCTTGAAAGCAAAGCCTTGTTCTGCTTCTGTCTCTTGCGATGAGCGCGGGAGTGCTGATCTTACAGTCGCTGCCTCTCCTGTGATCTGCAGTACGATAATCTCAGCTCCTTCAAAGAAAACTGTTCCTGTGTGAGAGGACAGACAAAAAAGGAAAGGGCAGGAAATCCTACGGAGAGAGAGAGGTTTGAAGTTGTCCAGCGTGAGGCACGGGTGTTTGGAAAAAGGTATCTCTGTCGTGGATGCTGGTGCTGGTGAAAGGCCAGATCCCCTTCTCTTGGTGCTGAGGAGTGGCCACACTTTCTCAGTTTTCATCCCTTCTTTGTTTAAAGCCCTTTTCTGATCTCAGTCTCCTGCCAAGCTGCAGGGCAGGAGGGGATTTTTGCTCAGAGATGTGAGATTTCCCCAGCCACCTATTTATCACAGTCCCCGGAGCTTCATCCTTGCACTCTGCTTCCTTCCCCAGCTTTAGGCTCCCGTCCAACTCTGTGTTTGTCCAGTGCTGGTTCTTGGACAGTATATTCCATATCCTAGATTCACTTTCTGTCTTAGTCACGTTCTTGTGAAGTGAACTTGGGCGGGAGGGTGAACTCGTAACCTTTGAAAATCCCCAGAAAGGAAGGAGAGGAGCGGTGGGAGTTCACTCCCGCCCGGTGGTCTGGCAGCAAAACCTGGTGCTCTGGGTTTTTGCTGAGGGGCTGAGTCGAGGTGCTGAGCAGGGAGCTCAGCCCCGTGCCCGGCTCACCTTCCAGCATCTGGGACGCTGTTTGAGGCTGCGCCGTTGACTGTGCCGTCAGTGGAAACGGGCTCCCCATCTGCTGGGCTGACACTTGGGGAGCTTAAAGTGTCCTCGGCATCTTGAGCGAAGTCCTTGGTGACTTGGGCCGTCCTCCAGCACCGGAGCTGTCGGCCGGACGCTTCCTTGCCCCCAGTTGGCTCTAACGTGGCTCTTGCTTTGACGGGATGCAAAGCACCGCCCGAACGGGAACGGGGCGATTCCATCCCGTTTGGGGAGGTTGGGCTGTGCTGCTTGTGCCCTGTGTTGTACCTCGTGCTCTTCTGTGAAGGGACCGGGGAGCTCCGCGGCCACAGCACGTGGAGGAAAAGTGTCTCCCTTGTCAGCAGCGGACGCCTGTGGGGTGAGAGAAGCGAGGCTGCAAAGCCGTCCCAGTGCCGCGCAGCCTGCGGGCCCGGGGAGAGCAGCGCCTTCAACGGCGGAGTTTTCATTTCCTATGAGACAGGAAGGTATTTGGTGATACTAGAGCCTTAAATGCTGCTTTAAGTGGATCCATCACTAGCTTTGCTGGAGGTTTAGGAGCTTATCTTTAGAAATACGTAATATCCAGCTAATGCTTTCAATAAAGAGTGCACCTTGGGCTGCATTTTTATCCTTCCGTTTCCAGATGCCCCTGGGAGGCCGAGTTATCTGTGACTCCAGCTTCGGTCTGCCGCTCGCTTCCCTCTGGAGCTGCTGCTGTGCTCAAAGCGCCCTTCTGCTCCTGGTGGAATGGGCCAGTTGTTGCTCCCAAGAGGCTGAGGAACAGAGGCAGCGAAAGCCAGGGAAAAAACACTTTTGCAAGTGTGCGAAGCTGGTGCAAAATCCATCACAGTGCAGCTGCTTTGCCTTCCTCCAGGAGGGTCTGGATGAAGTCCCTTTGCTGTTGTTGAGTCAATTTGAGAAGCAGAAGTGGTGGCGCTGCCGGACGTTCCCGTGTGCTGCTGGGGCAGGCCTGGGCCGCAGCGGAAGCGTCCTGCCCTGGCTGCGCTCGGTGCTTGTCCTCACCTGCCCTGGGCCCGCCGTGCTGTATTTCCCGGGTTCCACGTGGACGGATTTGAGTGATCACAGCCATGGCTGTTGCCTCTAAGGCAGCCCGTGGAACAGACAACGAGCTAGAGCCATCCCAAACCCATTCCAATTTGAAGCAGGAGCTGAGGCAGGCTCACGGCTGCGCGGAAAGGCACCGTCATTTTTTTCTTCATCCCGACTTTAGGCTTCTCTTGGGGCTGCTGCCCCGGCCTTTTCTTTTCTTTCTTCTTTTCCCTCTCGCTGTGTGGCAGGAGGTCTTAGGATGTGGTTAATCTTGAGGTGATCTCAAGCTCCACATCAGTGGGGCTTATTCCGTGCCTGGAGACATGCTGATGTGTTGGGTTTCTGCCACATCTCCTCGTGGAGGGCAAGAGCGGCCCTTGTGGGCATCTGCTTCCAGCGTGAAACAACGCCGCTTTTCTTCCGAAAGCGGGGTATGAACATGGGGAGAAGAGGTGTTGGTGTGTGGGATGATCGCTGCCGTGGGAAGGGTTGGCCGTGCGGCCGGCTCGCGCTCCGGCTCCATCCCTGGGAGAAGGAGCTCATAGCCCCGGACCTCCTGTGATCACCAGCAGCCAGTGCTGTTCGTTGTGCCTCTTGCTGTAGTCGTTTCATCGGCCGAAGGCAAAGGTCATGCTCCAAACCACCGGCGTTGCCTTTTCCTTGGGTGAGGGCCGTGCCAGCCTCAGAGCAGATCAAACTGCTGCTGCTGCTTCAAAAATATCCCTGCCCAGTGAGGACAAAAGTGTGGAGCCTGCAAAAGCAGGAAGAAACGTGGAGCTCGCAACGTGGGCTCCATAAACATGACGCTGCCCATAAGGGACAGAGCCGGGCTGGAGGAGGGCAAAAGGTCTTCCTGAAGGAGCAGGCTGCAAAATACGGCCCCTCAGCCCTCAAAAAAAGAGAGAGCTGCTCTTCACATGCCGTCAGCCACCCACTGCCTGTGGTTTATCCTAGAAATATTTGTCTGTGCAGTTAACCTGTCTCCCGCAGTCGTGACCCAGCTTGTCAGCTTAACGCAGCCTCTGCGGAGCCGGCGGCGGATTAGCTCTGCCTCCACACGCAGCCCCCGGCCCGGCGCGGACGTGGAAACCTTCCGAAAGAGCTGCGGCTCTGACGTGGCGATAGCTGCCGATGGCACGTAAGAGGCAAGAAAATTGGCCCTAAATCGGTCGGGCCCAGAGCTCCGAGGCCGCCCCTGCTGCACCGCAGTCGATCCTCGGTGTTCAAACGAAGATTTTTGGATTGCGGCATCTGCTGCCTGACCTTCTCCTGTTGGGGAAGGGAAAGTAGGAGAGGGAGAACCTTCTGTAAAAGTTACTTTCTCGCGTGGCTCTTTCACCATCTGCGGCTCAGGGGGGGATGTCTGGAAGGCCAGGGGGACACAACCCATGCTGGAAATTCGGTCTTCTTGCGTGCGGAGTCCGAAGGCCGTTCAGCCTTCCCTCTCCCCTGCCGGAGAGGGTTGTCCAGCCCCATCGGGGATCGCTCCCCAACCTGCGTCCCCTCGGTGCCCACTTGCGGAATGCAAGGCCCAGAGCCTCCCTCCCGTCGTTGCCGTGTGCTCAGGATTACAATCCAGAGTGGAGAATAATCTGCCCGTTCCTCTGTCCTGCTCGGGATAGTTGGGATGTGACTCTCGCTGCCGGGTGACTGGGCTTTCCTCTCCAGGCGGCAGCGTTTCCATCTGGCGCTGGGCTACAGCTGGCAGCTGCCTGATGGGCTCTGCCAGAGCTGCTGCATCTTCTCCCAACCCGGCTGTGGCTTCATTTTCACGGAATCAGAGGCTGGCTGGGGTTAGAAGGGACCTCGGGGGATCATCTGGTGCCACCCCCCTGCTCCACCAGGGTCACCCAGAGCAGGGGGCCCAGCAGCGCAGGGTCCAGGCGCCTTTGGAATCTCTCCCGAGAAGGAGACTCCCCAAGCTCTCTGGGCAGCCTGGGCCAGGATCCAACCCCCTCCCACCAAAGAAGTTGCTCCTCCTGCTCCGAAGGAACCTCCTGGATTCCATTTTGTGCCCAGTACCCTTGTCCTGGTGCTGGGCACCACTGAGCAGAGTCTGGCCCCGGCCTCTTTGCACCCTTTAATATATAAAGTAATTTGACTTTAAAATTGCTCTGAGGGCAGGGCTTTTCAAGGGAAAAAGAAGATACCAATTTAAGCCCAGTGTAACTATTTTGGGGCTTTTATTATGCTCTTTCCTTTTCTTATGCAGAGGGCGATGCAGATGGGCTCTGTTTGCATGGCTTAGAGGCATGTGGAGAGCCTGTCCTGCTCGGAAGGAAGCCTTAGGAAGATGTAGTCCCTGCACAGCTTCTTACTTGGGAATTTCCAAATTGTGCAGCAGATAAAAAGATACAAGGAAGAGAAGCAAAAGTTAGAAGCTTTCTGTTGTTCAGCTTGGAAAAGAGAAAGCTCTGGGGGACCCTGTAGCAGCCTTTCAGTTCCTCTCAGAAAGATGGGACAGGCTTTGGAGCAGGGCCTGTTGGGACAGGACAAGGGGGATGGGTTGAAACTAAAAGAGGGAGATTTAGACCAGAGAGAAGGGAGAAATTGTTGACACTGAGGGTGGTGAGAGCCTGGCCCAGGTTGCCCCGAGAGGTGGTCGCTGCCCCATCCCTGGCACCATCCCAGGGGAGGTTGGATGGGGCTCTGAGCAACCTGCTCTAGCTGCAGATGTCCCTGCTCCCTGCAGTGGGGTTGCACTAGTTGGTCTTTAAAGATCCTCTCCCATCCAAAACACTCTGGACTTCTGTGATTTAAATTGTGGGAGTTGGTTGGGGGGTGGCTGGTGACCAGCAGGACTTTCTTAAAACTGACTTTGTGGTGAAATATAAAGGACTCTCTGTTTGCCCAAACCTTGGGAATTCAACATTTCAAATGCGCGTTTCTCCGTGGCTCTGTTCGGTTTGTTGCGAAGGCTGCTGCAGAAGCTGTTTCAAGATAAAAACGTGGATATTGTGGAACTCTTGTCTCGCCCAGCCTGGGGCTGTAGGTGCAGCTGCGCCAGATCCATTCTCTGCTCCCTCTCCTTTCACTTCCGAGCAGCTTCTGCTGCCAGGAGCGAGCGCGGAGGAAAACCAAGAAAGGGCGATGCCAAGGGTGATGCTGGGCCGCTGGTCGGCGGCTCCTCGGGCAGCAGCGTAGAGTTGATTTTGCAAGAGAAAAGCCAAAACCCAGGCCAGAGCTCGTAGAGGGGGATGATTAGCTTTTGGGAAAACACTGGCAGCTCCCAGAGCCGAGAGGCCGGACTCGGTGCCAGACAGGAAGGCGGCTGACGTGGAAGTGCCGTCTCGCCGCGATCATGAATGGCCCGGCGTGGCTGTCGCTCGGCCGTCCTCTGCCCCGCGCTCTCCTCGCCCTGCCCTGCCCCGGCCCAGGTAAGCCCAGGGACGGGCCTTCGCTTCTCCTGGCCTCGAACGACCCAAAAGGGCGGCCGAAAACGCCGTCCTGTGAGGCTGAGCTGCGGGTTTGCTGCCGGACTGGCTCCGGAGGCCCAGAACCCGTCTGTCGGCGGTGCCGTCCAGCCCCGCGTGCCGTAATCGCTCTGATCCCCGCTCTCCGCGTTAAGATCTCGCCTTTAATCGTAGAAACCGGGATCATCTCGTACCAAGAAACTGAGCTAGTGCAGAACAGCCGTGGGAAGGTATTTGTGAAAGGAGGGGGGGTTGGAATTATGGAAAAAATGTGCGTGTGCGTCTGTCTCTGGGTTTTTGTTTAATTGCCTGGTTTGAAGCCACTTCAGTTCTCGGGCGCGCTCTGTAAATTTGTTTTTTATTTGAAGTGCTCGATGCATCTGATGATACACTGTGGCTGCTTTATCAAATTGGCACCGGTGATTTTGCGTCCTGTTCTGAAAGCTCTGGCCTGAGCGATGGCGTTTTGGGGTGAGTAAGGACACCAAAAACTCGCTGGGGCTCGTCGGTCCCCTCTCCCTTCCGGGGAGCCGTGGGGACGGGGTGACCGGCTCGGGCTCGTCACCGAAGGGCTGCAATTATAATTAGCCACAGAAGGAGCTTTAGGCTGGGCTCGGAGCGCGGGCTGAGCGGCGATGCCGGGCTGCTCTCGGCTCGCGGAACGCCCGCCTGGCTTCCTGGAAAGGGAACTCGAGAAATCGGTTCTTTTGAGAACTGCGTCGCTCGCTGGGCTTTGCTCGAGGGCTCTCTCCGCTGCGAGGCAGCAGGATGTGAGCCGCCCAGCGCTGGGGTCACCGGGAGGGAAGTGGCCGCGTGTCCGACCCTTCCCCAGCCTGCGGGAGCCTTCGATCGCAGCCGCCCACGGAACGGGACTTTCTGTTTCTCCTCTCTTGTTGAAAAAAAGGAAGCTATTTTGCTACAAGAGCTCGGGGAAGTCGCAGAGAGGGGCTGAGCAGTTGCAAGAGGCTGGAAACGCAGGTAGGGGCTTCCTGAGGGCTGGTTTGGGTGGGTTTTTTTTTCCTCTGGCTGTTGTTGACCCCCTGCAGGGTTTGAGCAGCGCAGGGTGTTGCTCTGCGCAGTCACCGGGCTCCCGGAAGAGGGTTTCGGGCTGTTGTGCCTCTGCAGGGAGGACAGGATCCGTCGGGAACGCCGCTCGCTCCTGGGGAGCCTTGGGATGACTGTGGCGGTTTGCGTTGGGGGGGCAGTTTCCAGGTGTTCCGGAGGAGGCGACTCGTTCCTTTTTTTCATACCCTCCCTGAGCTGCCTGTAGCAGTGCCCAGAAGCTGGGGAAGCGACCGCCTGGGCTTCCGCTGCCCCGAGCCTGGCTCTGCGGTCGGGCAGCGCAGCCCCGTCGGCCGTTCCAGCCGGGCCCGAGCAGCATCAGGGCCACGCGGGCGGCCCAGCCCCGCGACACCCTCGGCAGAAATCGGCCTTAGGACCGGAGCCGTGAGAGCAAGGGAAGGAAACGAGCTTTTGGGAAGAGACGGGAGGGCCGGGCCTCGCTACCCCTGAACCAGATAATTCCGAGCTGCAGATCTCCCGTCCTTGGGAGCAGCGGAGAAGCTGGAGGTTTGTTCGCGCTGCCGCGGCGTGGGGCTTGCTGCGGCGGCTGGGTGGTCGCGGAGGGGTGGCCGAGGTCCTCTCGGAGCAGCGCCGGCATGGGCTGTAATCTTGGCTGGCTGGAAGGGAGGAGTAAACAAAATGTACCGCGGGTTTGCTGGGGAGGGGAAGGATTTTTTTGTTCCACATCTTTGAAGCTCACAAATAGCACTCAGGTGGCCCACGTCCTCGTTGTTCCTGACCTTTCCTTTCCCTTCGGTGCGAAGGCAGCGTCTCAGTGCTCCCAGCTGTGACTCCTGCCCGTGGAAGTAGGTGCTGTACGTGTGAGATCATCTTCAAGCAATGTCAGGGATGCTTTTGGTCTCTGTGCCTTTTTTTTTTTTTTTTTTTTTAAATTTGTTTTTTTTTCCCTAGAGCTAAATGTTTCTTTTAGCTCAGTTGCAGTCAAAGACCATAATCAAATAGGCTGCATCTGCTCAGAGTCTCAGCTACTCATTTTGCTAATGCCTTCAGACAGATGCTGCTGAATCGTCTGAGAGATGACGGCTGCTGTGCTGAGCTCCCCGGTTCTCATGGGCGATGTCTCTGCAGGAAGAGGAAGTTGTTTGTAGGACGGGTACTGCCTTGATACCGACTAAGAATCGTAGAATGGGTTAGGTTGGAAGGGACCTTTAAAGGTCATCTAGTCCAACCCTGATATGAAGAGAGCCGTATTAAAAGCGTTTTCACCCTGCTCAAATGACAGTATCCCCTGGAAAGCGGTGGCTGTTTGCTTCTCAACGTGCGTGGCCAAGCCCAGGGAACGTTTGGGTTTTTCCCTGCGGTTTTTGCCGTTGTTTCGCCCCAGTCTCTTTGTGCCAGGCCCTGCGGCCGCGGCTCGACCCCTGCTCGAGAAGCTGGTCCTTGCCCAGTGGAAGGGCCGGTGCCTGGCTGCAGTCTGGGACCAGCACGGGGGTGAGCGTGGTCACTGGGATCGGGTGGATCCCTCAGAAAATAGGTAGGGTCAGAGCGGTACCGCGCCAAGGAGGCTGCCCGTCCTCGGGGGCGATGCTGGTGCCTCTTCACAGCCTGGTTCTCTTCTAAAGGACCTTTCCGTCTCCGTCTCCGGTGTAAGGAAGTCGTTGCGTGCGAGTACTTCTCTGGGACTGGTTTCCTGCCGGGAGCAGCAGCGGGCTCGGCACCTGCTCTCCACATTGTTGGTTACGTGGGGACCGATCCCGCCTCCGTGCTCCTGCCCAGGCCGCGGCACCGTGGCGGGGCGGGCGCAGCGCCCGGGCGTTTCACCGCAGGATGTGGCCAGGCTGTGACGCAGCTCTCGGTAACCAAAGCTGCTGCCTCGTGCTCAGATGTCCCCCCACGCCGCTCGCTACTTCCTCCACCCGTGTCTGTGGTGCGATCAAACACCTCCTGAGGATGGGGTTTTGGGGAGGCTCTTCTTATTTTTCTTCTTTTTTTGCCTCTCTCACGGCGGCTCGCAGGGTCGCGGCAGCGGTTTTAGCAGCGCTGGGCGCAGCGAGCTGGCCCTGCAGCCCGGGCTGGGTCTCACCGAACCGCATTAAACTGCCTTTTTGGTTTCTCCCAACACATGTGGTGGCCCCTGGTGCCGCCGGAGCTTGGAGCTCTCTGCTCCTGCACAGGAGAGATTGCCGAGCCCATTCCCGCCGGAAAAGCAGTGCCGGGAAATGTGAAACCTGTTGTTAGTGGGCCGAACCCAAGTGGTTTGGATTTGCTTCCTTGCTGTAATTAAGTAGGAAAACAAGAGACCTTGGTTTAAAGCTTTTTAATCTTTCTCCGGAGAAGAAATGCTGATTAACGTCTCTTAGAGATGGGCTGAATTGCGGCAAAGAGCTCGAATTCGGGATTTTTCTCTTGGCAATGTTTGAGGATACTGTTTACCTGTTTGAACAACGCTACGGCTTCATATAAATCTAAGTAGTTTTCTGCTGGGTGGAAGGGATTTGCTTGTTTCCTTTCTTGT
Organism: Baryphthengus martii; assembly: GCA_013396935.1. NCBI lineage: Eukaryota > Metazoa > Chordata > Aves > Coraciiformes > Momotidae > Baryphthengus > Baryphthengus martii. Next base: position 15,420 of record VWZK01001861.1, on the reverse strand, counting down.
AAAACGATAGAAACTCTGATTTTCCCAGTTTTAGTAAGGCATCAACTTTAGCTAATTCCTGTGATTTTATTCGTTTCTCTGCCCAGCACGTGTAAAATAATATTTTTGGTGCACAGCTTTCTGCCCTGCTCTTCCATCAAAGAGCAGCTTGTCACAAATTATCCGAGGGGCTGGCTGTGGGAACAAAGGAGGTATAATTAGCTGCAGATAAACAGAGCTGTGGTTCTCGTCAGCATCCTCTCAGATCTTAACTTGTGTCTCACCCTCTTGGAGCTCATTCTTTTCCACAGACTGGCAGAGGAAGGTGAGCTTTCTCCGGGCTTCCAGCTTTTAACCTGAAGTGAACTAAACTGAAGCGAAAAATATGTTTATGGTCTGTCTGCACCTGCAGGAGGGGCTGTGGCTGCCCCGAGAGCCGCTGTTATTTCGAGATGCTCTCTTTCCGGGTGCCTGAGCTGCAACTTCTTCTTTTTCTTGTTCCTCTCCACCCTTGAGCTCTGCAGCAGCACACACAGCTCCTGCTCAGATGGCTGGGGTTTTGGAGTCCATCTGGCAACGGATCTGAACTTTATTGCAGTTTGTCATAATTCTTTCCAAAGACTTGGAGCGGGGGGAAGCGTAGGTGAAAAATCTGATCCGGGTAAAACTCGGCTCAAAGTTTTACCCTTCTTAAAGATTTGGTGGTGTTGGAGCTGAGTAGGTGGGGGTCGTGGTGGAGTTTCTCCTTGTTCCTGTGGGGTTTGGGTCTCTCGGTGTCACAACATCGGGGGGAATGGCAGCGATCTCCCGCAGAGGCCACGCTGGGGGAAGTGGGGGGGGGACGCCTCGACGTCTCGTTTTGCCACTTCTCGTCACTCCTCTTCCCCAAAGCACCGGTGCCCTCATTGCCACGTTGAGACCTTGCTGGGGTGACTCTTGGTTCAGGCCAGGCCCCCTCAGAGCCGAGCCACCGCTCTGCTGCAAGGCAGGCTGCAAAGAGAAGGGGGAGGAAGGAAAGATGCCGTTGGCTTCCCCCCCGGGCTCGGATCTGGGGCGAGCGCCCAGATGGTTTCCCAGATCTCTTCCTACGGGATTTAGACAAGGTTTCCTGTTGCGAGAGCTGCTTCTAATCGCTGCCCTTCTGTGCTGCGTTGCAGATCAGGAGCAGATGAACAGAGGGAGGTTTCTCTGAAGATCAGAGTTGCCCCAGCCCTGCCCCGGGAAGCGGCCCAGCGGCGCAGCGTCTCCAGCTGTCATCGCTACCGACCTGGAAAAGCAAGAAGAGGAGAAAAATGTCCTATGCTTTAAAGCAAGTGTTCAATAAAGACAAAACCTTCCGGCCCAAACGCAAGTTCGAGCCGGGGACTCAGCGGTTTGAGCTGCACAAGAAGGCTCAAGCCTCGCTCAACGCCGGCCTGGACTTGAAAGTTGCCGTCCAGCTGCCGCCGGGAGAGGAGCAGAACGACTGGGTGGCCGTGCACGTGGTGGACTTCTTCAACCGCATCAACCTGATCTACGGCACCATCAGTGACTATTGCACGGAGCAGTCCTGCCCCGTCATGTCGGGGGGACCCAAGTACGAGTACCGGTGGCAGGATGAGCACAAGTACCGGAAACCCACGGCGCTGTCTGCTCCCCAGTACATGAACCTCCTGATGGACTGGATTGAGGTACAGATCAACAACGAGGACATCTTTCCCACTAATGTTGGTGAGTTTGGTTCTAGGGGCAGCAGTGGGGATGGAGACTGGGGTACAGCTGCTCCTTGGAGCCCATGGGTCCCATTTCTGTTCCAGGAGATGCTGTTGCACAGGTCACCCTCACAGCAGAGCGTAGATTCAGACTGGAGAGAAGGAAGGAATTTTTGACACTGAGGGTGGTGAGAGCCTGGCCCAGGTTGCCCTGAGAGGTGGTCGCTGCCCCTGGAACCGTTCCAGGGGAGGTTGGGCCGGGGCTCTGAGCAACCTGCTCTAGCTGCAGATGTCCCTGCTCCCTGCCAAGGGGGTTGGACCAGATGAGCGTGAAAGGTCCTTCCCACCCAGAGCACTCTCTGATTCTCTTTCATTTCACGTAGAGGCTGCCAGCGTAACAAGTTCTTCTGAGCACCCACGAAACTTCAGAGCTCTTCGGGATGCTAAAATACCCAGAGCTGTGTCTGAACCCAACTGGAGTCAGAGACACCTTGAGGAAAGCCAAGCTGGGCCTCAGCAGCGAAAACCAGAGGCTACTTTTCAAAGAGTCGGTCTCTGGCGTGACTCTTGAGCAGTTCCTGCTGGACGTGCTCTCCTGGAGGACAGCTCATTGCGAGCCGATCGCTGGCTGGGGCTCGCCGCGCGTGCTCTGCGTCGGCCTGGCCATGGTGGCCGCGTTTCCATAATTAGGCTCTTTGTTATTAGAGGCTGGCGGTAGCCGGCTCTGCCCTTTGGAGCCGGGCGCTTCCTGGCGTGCGCTCGGCTGCGTGTGGCAGCCGGGTGGGTGCTGACGTGTGCGTGGAGGGAGGGGCGGCCTTTTATCTATTGCCAGGGCGACGGCTCTGGGAATTTGGCCTAAGACACCGAAATCTGCCTATCCAAACGCAGCTTTGTGTGCTGGCTTCGGGACAGAGATTGTTGGGGGTTTTGTTTATTTTGTCTTGACCGAGATGTGAGAATTCAGGATCTAAAGCATGAGGGAAGTACGGTCGTTCCCACTCAGAGCTCCCATCTTCTGGGATGCAAGAGAGAAGACGCAGCAGAGCCCCCCTCCTTCTGCCCTCGTGTTTATCCCATCAAAGCTCCAACGGGATGCAGTTTGGGACACGCCTGCCACACGAGCATCCAGGGGGCAACTCCACCCGGGCCACAAACGCTGCTTAAGCCTGGTGGGGAGCGGGCAGAGCGGGGAGCAGGGCCTTAAACAGCCGGTTCTTCAGACACCTGAAACCCCCACATCCTCCCTGCCTGTTCCTCCTGTCACCCTGACGCCCGCTGCCCTGGCTAGAGGACTCCTCTGGGAGTTAGGACTCCTCTGCAAGACTCTCATGGGCCGATGAGCAGAGCGTTTGTTCTGCTCAGGGAGGTCAGACGAGTTTCCGACAGCAGGAGGGTTGTGGTTTGGGTTTGGTTTTTTCTTTTTGGTTTGTTTTTTTTTTTAACTTCTTGTTTTCAGCTCGGCTTTTACCAGATTCCTCACCCTTAACGGCGACTGAAACACTGCAGCTCTTGCAGAGCACTGAGAGGGTTTAACTAATCCTTGTTCCTCCAGAAACGACCTGGGTGAACTTTAATATTCTACCAAGAGCTGGTTGGGCAGAGTTGTGCTGCAGGGCTCTGGCTGAGCAGCTCCCAAGGAACCGGTGCCTTTAAAGGCAACCTTAACGTCTTTAATTTTTAACCAAAGGGCTAAACATGGCTGAAAATAAGAGATAACTGGGGGGAGTTGACAGCACGGACTCTTTGTTTGGGGAATTTGCTCCCTCCTATCTAGTGTTTTGCACTTGTTTGTATAAAGGTGCCAAACAGGAGCAGAAGAAAACTCGGTCAGACTGACAGAGCTGCTGGGAATCGCCGGGGCTGGGCTCTCGCTGTGGGTCGCTGGCAGCGATGGGCGGCTGCAGCGCTCCATCCTGCATCCCAAGGGAAAGGAAAAGGGAGAGGGGAACTGGAAATGACCAGGGACCTAAGAAGGCCTTTTGTCTCAATCTGTCTGCTTTGTCATTTTATTTTAGCCCCAAGGAACTAGTTTTATCTTGGCTGAAGGTTTCTCATGGTCGCATCTGCCTTCCTAGGTACTCCCTTTCCCAAGAACTTCCTCCCGGTGGTGAAGAAGATCCTCTCCAGGCTCTTCCGGGTCTTTGTCCACGTCTACATCCACCATTTCGACAGGATCACCCAGATGGGGTCAGAAGCTCACGTGAACACCTGCTACAAGCACTTTTACTACTTTGTGAAAGAGTTCAATCTCATCGACACCAAGGAGCTGGAACCACTGGTGAGTGTCTGGGTGGGCTCCAGGTGCGTGTTGGTCTGATGGGGTCTGCAGCCAGTGCAGAATCCCAGCGTGGTGGGGATTGGAAGGGCCGTCTGGAGATCAGCTGGTGCCACTCCCCTGCCGCAGCAGGGTCACCCAGAGCAGGGGGCCCAGCAGCGCAGGCTCCAGGAGCCTTTGGAATCTCTCCAGACAAGGAGACTCCCCAAGCTCTCTGGGCAGCCTGGGCCAGGATCCAACCCCCTCCCAACAAACAAGTTGCTCCTCCTGCTCCCAGGGACCTCCTGGGTTCCAGTTGGTGCCCAGTGCCCCTTGTGCTGGCGCTGGGCACCACTGAGCAGAGTCTGGCCCCAGCCACTCGCCCCCCGGGGTCCCTTGAGCTCTTGCTCAGCCTTGCTCAGCTCCCCTCTGGGGCTGCTCTTCTCCAGCTGAACAGCCCCAGGGCTCTCAGCCTTTCCTGGGCACACAGATGCTCCAGGCCTCTCAGCATCTCTGTAGCCTCCACTGGACTCCCTCCAGTAGCTCCTTGTCTCTCTGAAGCGAGGGATGTGCCTGGGAGTGGAGGAGTCGTAGAGATCTCTATCACCTTCCCAAGGCTGGTTGCCCAAGTCCAGGACACCAGCTGGCCCTGCGGTTTGACTCTCTGGTCACGGGGAGTCAGGACGTGCAGACACAGCTGAGCAGGATCATTTGGGCATCGGTTGGAGGCTGTTGACTTGTTCTCCAGCAACCTCCTTGCATTTCTAGCAGCCCGTGTGTGCTATGTGAGCCCAGCACCGTTGGGCGTCCAGAACATGGATGGCTAAACCCTCCTCCCCGTGCTTCCTTCCCGTGCTGGAAAGCAGCACCACCACGGCTTCACTGGCAGACTGGAGGAGGTGGGATGGGGATTCTGAAGGTGTAAACAGCAGAGCAGACCAGCAGAGACGCTGGGCAGTGGCAGGGTGTCCTGTGGTGCCTGGGAATGGGAGCGGTGGGGAAACACAGACCTGCCCAAACCGGAGCTCTTAGTGACAGTGTCCCCACGTGCCCGAGAACGGTATTTGCCGCTAAACAAAGGTGAGGTTTTCTTGTCCGCGCTCTCACCTGGCAGCTGGATCTTCACTCATGGTCACGTGTCTTCTCTGTCCCTTTGACAGAAGGAAATGACCTCCCGGATGTGCCACTGAGATCAGAACTTCCTGCTCCCTCTCGGCGTCTCTCCGAGGCCTCCGAGTCCCACTCTTGCATTGGAGACGTGATTCAAGGGGAGAAAAGACGTTTTATTAAAGAAATCTATATATTTTTAACAAGTTTCAATGTAAAACTGTGATACTGCAGGAATATTTTTTTAAAGATGCTCTAGATAACTAGTTTTTTATAGTAATTTCTATAAAAAAAAAAAAAAAAAA
>VWZK01001860.1:0-44560 GCA_013396935.1 Baryphthengus martii | reverse complement strand
ATATTATTTAGAGAATGTAAAACTACGTTTAAAGGTACAGTGCCAATTTTCAGCTGTAGTCCTAAATAACCTTGATTCTTTGTCTTTTTCTGACAAACTGTTATGATTGCTTTTCTGCTTTCCTGAAGGTACCCCATTGCTACACCAAAAACCCCAGAGTCAGAGCAGTGCCTGTGCAGGTACAGTGGTGCAGAGGTTAAGAACAGCTGTTCTGAGTCAGCCTGAGGGGACCCTCAGATCCAGGACCCTGCCTCCAACTGTGACTGTTCCCTGCAGTTCTTTTAGCCATTTCCCTTTCCAGACGTGCCCATCATATCAGAGACTCATCAAATTCCCAAGACAATCTTATCACCTCCTCCTGGCCCCAGACAAGCTGGCCTTCCACACCATCAGCAGGAAGAAGTTTGAGAGGGACTAGTTTCTGTTCCCACCTCCTACCATGCCACTGAGTCGGGCAGGATCCACTGGCACCTCACACATGTCCAGGGAGCAGTGGGAGCTGCTTGGGTGCTCAGCACCCCCTCTAGTTCTCCAGTCACATACTTTTGATCCTGTGACCTTTATCTTTCCCTTGCCTTTTTTCATCTGCCACTCCCACAGTTTTCTCCTTGTTTTGCTTTCCCTACAGCCCTTTCTTCCTAAGGCCAGGGGAACACACACCGGGCCCATACCCTCACACCTCTCAGAAATCACAGGATCAGTGATACTCTAAAACAGAAGAGGGATCCTCAGATGTAATTCCCCTTGGAGAACTATTCTCTCATGATCTTGTCTATTCCTTGAAGCCAAGGACCTTTTGCATAACCACATCTTCTGGCAGTACATTCCACTCTTTCCCTCTACTGCATGAAAACGAATTTCCTTCTTGCTTTCTTTGAACTTATTGACTGGCCTCCTAATTGATTCCTTCCAGTTCTTGTATAAAGAGAAATGAAGAATAATCATTTTTTATTCAGCTTCTGTATTCCACTCAGGATCTGTAAACCTCTTCAATCACCTTTCTCAAGCAAAAGATCTCTAGTCTATTTAACCTCTCCTTGTACAGAACCATGGTCCTATCATTCTTGTCCACCTTCTATCTTTTTTATACTCCTATAAGAACCTTTGGGAAAGCATTTCTTCACCTCTTGTACATTGCAGTAAGGCAGTTCTGTCTCTTCATTTGGCTTCCCTATTCATTTCTCTCACCTCTTGAGATCTGCCTTTCAAGGAAAGAGAGAGCAAAGTCCTTAGTCCTGGAATCTCCTGGCAGACAGTCATACAGTTCATTCTCATGAGCATAGTTGGTCAAGTCTAAACACTTTGCAGATGTCAGTTTCAGTGTAAGACCAGAGATCAGAGCGCCTCTCTTCCCACCAGGTGGAATCAGGAGTTTCAGGCAGCCCAGATATCTGCGTCGCTTCTGCACAGAGCAGAGTTCTCCCCTTTATCTGAGCAACACAAGGAAGCAGAGGCTAAACACAGACACAGACCAAACCTTTTACCATAGTTAGAGGATTTCCAGAAAGAAAATAAAAAGTAGGAAAAATCATGGCAAAATGGGATGCCTTTGAAGCTAACATTTTGCAACAATATTAAAAAGTGGAGAACAATGTGGTAAATTCATGTTGAACTTCAAATAATAAATTCCCTTTGGTTAGAAAAACTTCATGACTCAAGCCAACCGCCTGGCGATTTTCCATGTCTTAACTGTCTTTCAAAGTAGGAAGGGAAGGTGATTCAGGCTGCCTACATGGAGACCTGGAGAGGGCCTAAGACATGGTCAGATCTCAATCATCGCCTAATGGCACCTTTCGCTCTACCTTTATGCTTATCCATCCACTACTTGCTGTGATTTTATAATCACTAGTTCTTCCTCGGCATAGCTGTTCTCAAATCTCCCTTCAACCGAAGATAAGGGATGCTATTGGGGACGATGTAGGCTGAGTCTCATTATATCGCAGGAAATAATATCTTTTTATAGGGCTCTAGTCCAAAGCAATTGCACAGAGCTTTAAACGTATACATCTGAATTGTTTCAACAAAATAGGTAAAACAACAAAACACCTAAAGCAAAGCACACACTTTAGTGGTTTCATAGAGCACATCTACAGCCTGTGTAGGCTGATGATACTAGCTAATGTGTCTATTTGTGAGAAATTTGTCAACACGCTGGTCTAGGAGCCTTTTCATTCTTTTTTCAAATGAAATTGAAATGCACTGATTGTTCAGATGAATCATTTCCCCCTCCTTGTTTTGGATTACACTTTTTTTTTTCTCACCTCGCATCTTCCTTGCTCTTGATGACAAAGCTAACGTCAGAGCAGACAGAACTAGTCCGAAATTTCCCTAAGTGATATTTCTGAAGCAGAGCAGGTGCAGATGAGGAAAAAGGATCAGCCAGTTTTTAAGAAGTCAGATGGCATTGTGCAGCAAATAGAAGGCAAAGGACTGATTTCAAAGCACAAAATCAGGTCCTTTTATTTATGTAGAATGCACCAATTCACAGAATTTGAAATGGCTGGTTACATACACGTATACATTTGATCATAGCTTAATTTTCCATGGGCTGTAATACTTAACTTAGGAGAGCTGTGAACATGGCATACAGGTTGATTCATTTCAGGAGTGTCACCTGGTGAGTTCCTTACATGGAAGATATGGAAGACGTAGTTTATATTATGCAGTGCTTCTTTTGTAATAGCTGTCCTATGAGATCTAAGAAAAGGCAGGCTTGCTAAAATGAAAGTGTCAAGAACAGTGAAACATCAAGCTTGCAGCTTCTCCAAGACCCTATAAAGTGCTTTCACAGAAATCTCATGTTTAAATTATTGTATCAGTGAGATTGCTCAAATATCTAAAATTGCTTCAATTTTTCACATAATCCTTTACTCTTCAATACTGATCAGGTAACATCAATTAAATACCAATTACAAATTTTGAAAGCTTTTTTTGATAAAATGACCAGCTTTTAAAAAGAATGCCTTTCTACCTCTACATTGCACCAAAATGCTATGGATGTGCAGAAAACCAACTTAGCTGAATATACATGTGTGTGAATACATGAGAGCAAGCTTCTAATCAACTTCTCAAGGTGTAATTACTCTCAGCAAACATAGCAATAAGTAGATGAAGATAACTTCATGTCCTTAAATGTTGCTGTAATTGGAAAAGTTTCCAAATAACTGCAAGATTCACTTTCACAAGTTATATCAAAATAGAATTATAAAATAACGACTAGATATTAGCAAGGAGATCTATTACAGTGATGTCGATAGAATCATAGAATCATAGAATGGTAGAGTGGAAGAGAGACCTTTGGACATCGAGTACAACACCCCCTGTCAGAGCAGGATCACCCAGGGCAGGCCACACAGGAACAAATCCAGGGGGGGTTGGAAAGTTTCTAGAGAAAGAGATTCTATAGCCTCTCCAGGCAGCCTGTTCCAGGCTCTGTCACCCTCACAGTAAAGTAGATTTTCGTCATGTTGAGGTGGAACTCCCTGTGTTCCAATGCCAAAGCTACTGCCATATTCCATGAGTCAGAGCTTCACGTAGGATTTAATAACTTGCTTGTTCTAATTATTTATGATGGGTTTTTTTAAGTGAAAGAAAAAGAGAAGATTGCACAGTCTTCTGATCTTTCTCTCCTGGTGCTAATTCCCAATATTAAGACAATTATACTCCAATAAAGGATGCATTTTCTGCTAATTCCTGTGGTTAAAACAGAGTTGCAGTGCTTAACAGAGGTGTAAGTAGAATCAGCCAGGTCCCTTTACACCAAACCCCATCTCTGGAACAATTTGTCACAGCAGAAACTGTAACCATGCAAAGAGTCCAGACTCCCATGTCCCTCAGGTAGCTCCAGAGAAGAACTTGCTTTCACCAGCTGCCAGACAGGTCTTCTCAAACACCACTTCATCCCATGTTCCCATCTCTGCCAGCTCCCCTGCCTGGTGGATACTCCATCCATGAATTACCTCTGAAAGCAACTTCACTGAGACAGTGGCATTTCATTAGTACAAATCCATGGGAAGGTGTGTCTAACCCTCTCAAAGACAAGCTGAAAGACTATTACTGGTGGCATTACTGTGAATCCTCTGCCACACATAGCTGCAGATTCATTGTCCAATTTGTACTTAATATTGCAGTCCTTCCTACCTTCACAGAGTGGATGTAAAGTGCTATCCCTGACATAATGCTGGAGAAGTCTAAGGAGCAGAGAGAGAAAACTGTTTGGCTGCCACCAATAATCACAGTGATAAGTTTCACTGCTCAGCAGACCACATACACACACATTTAAAATCAAATCTTATGAAAATATCTTGACAACAAAAGGCTACCAAAACATACCACTGGTCCAAATGTACTTTTCTTCTTATTTAATGCATGCCACCTTTACCAAAAGAAATTCTCATTTTTCTTCTTCTTCTCCTTTTGGTAAGCCAAGGAAGGCTCCTTGTTGTTTTTCACTGTCTCTGTCAGTTGCTTCTCTCTACCACTTGGTAAGTCCCAAAGAGACTGGCAGGCTTGAAAATTTTACTGCAAGTTTTCTTCTGCAGCTTCAAGTAATGTCTCCTGTAATGTTCCCAGTTCCAATCTAAGGATAAGCAGTTGGATGAACAATGTGGGAGTTAAATGTGTTCCTACTTGTCGATCCCATGAGCTTTTTGGCAGCCACAATCCCTGGCAAGATCAGTGATTATTGCATCCATGGGGAAAACCTACAAAAGCCAGTATTCAGCATTCACTTTCTTAACTTCCAAAAAGAAGCTGGCAGTGAGCTTTCTGATTCAGTTTAACTGTTCCAATTTATCTTCTGATGACCAAAAAACATACAAGCTTCAAATACATTAAATATAGTGTATGCATTTACATACACACTTATGTGTGTCTTCACACAGAGACATGAGAACACTTTTAACAAAAAAGTTGCTTCTCATTTCATTCTGATTTTTTTTCAACAGGCCATTTCAGGCGTCAGACCCCTTTGACTATATGTCATTTCAGGAGCAGAAATTAAATGTTAGCAGCAAAGGACCAGTATCCAGAACAGCAATCACGACATCAAACAATATTAATTCAGACTTCCCCAAGTCCAGCGATGTTCTCTTATACAAACATAATATCATGCTGGTAGTTAAGAGTTAGTCTAGATCTGGGCAGGAAAAAGAAGAGAACACCTCATGTAGGGTTTTCCTCTGTCACTCCACTTCCACTCCTATTAGCAGTTTCTAAACTGACTTAGCACCAACAGCTTTTACAGTGGTATCACATGCCTTATAACACTGAGGAGTTTTCTTGTATTCTAGCTCTTAGAGTTATGAGATGATCTGAGAATCTCATTTTACCTTATAATAATAAAGAAAACTAAGTAGAAATATAAGAAAGAAAAAGTAACATTCAAAAAGGGCAATTTGGCCTGGCAAAGCCAATCTCCTTTCGCTTGCTTTAGAGACTTCCAGAGATCACAATCTAATTTTAGGTTCAAAAAATTTGGATTGGCAGCACGTTTCGGTAACCGTCTGTCAGCAAGATATTACCATAAGGTTGGCAGTGCTAGGAGGAGTATATTAGGCTTTGCCTCACTGGGATGGGATGAAGGTTTGCAGATATGGAAAACAGCTGTTCAGTTTCCAACAGAAAAAACGTTATGATTTTTCAGATGTCTGGTGTACAAAACAGGTAAACTGGGGGTAAAGGAAAGAAAAGAAAAAAGCACCTTATGCACAGTGTTTATGTCTTCCAATTAATAGCAAAACGTTGGGGTTTTTCTGTTGTATTTCAATCAGATTTTGATCACCAACAAGTACTCAAAATTATTATCTTATTTTAAACCTCATGATAGTAGTAAACTGTAGTCCTTACAGACATATATTTCTTTTTCTGTTTAAAATTAAATAATATTGGCATTTTCTGTTTCAACAGCGCAATCTTTTTCCCATTTTAGAGACATGTCAACAAGCAGAAGGTGCACTTAAATATTTTACCCTTCAGCACAATATCATAACTGGTGCTAGATATACTTGTCACTGCTTCAAAAAATGTATGTGAATAGAGAGTTCATAAATATATGTGGCAGCGTGCTATGTATCACACCTAATACTCCCCATGTACTGCATAATGACACATAACACAGTTTTTGCTACAAAAAAAGGTAAACACATTTCAACTTGAAGTAAAGTGCTAAGTTCATTGCTGTCCTTTCCTCTCTGCTCTGTTCCTTCCTCTTTCCTTCTTGAAAAAAAACAACAACCCAAACCTAAGCTTTAAATGTTATATTTTTACTCTGGGGACAGAACCCAAATGAGAACCTAAGCAAATGCAATTAGTTTTGCAGGAAAAAAGGGAAAAATTAACAGTAGGACATAATTTTCAAACGGAAATAGTAAGTGCAGATTTTTATGAAATGTCTGTTTTCCTTCATAGGATTAGATTAGATATTAGGAAGAAGTTCTTCACTCTGAGGGTGGTGAGACACTGGAACAGGTTGTCCAGTGAAGCTGTGGATGCTCCATCACTGGATGTGTTCAAGATGAGATTGGATGGGACTTTGAGCAACCTGATCTAGTGGGAGATGTCCCTGACCATGGTCGGGGTTTGGAACTAGATGGTCTTTAAGGTCCCTTCCAATCCAAACCATTTTATGATTCTATGATGTCTTGAGGTCTCTTTTCCATGATAAATCCTAGGAACATCCTAGAAGCATTTTGGTAGACATTTTTTTTCAAGAACCACAGCTCCATAGACAGATACGCTTTGCCATCCCCTGTACTTGCTTCTTGGCCATGCTGAAAGGTGTATATATACTAAATTACAGAGCAGACACACCACCACCTTATGTTTTATAGAAAAACCTTTTTACACTGCTTTGTCAGCATAAAATACTCATTAAATTGATATAATTTCCTTTCATTTGAATATTATTTTATTCTGCAAGTGGCACATGGATGCCATGAGCAAATGAGCATCTGTCTGTTAAAGGAGGAAAGGACTGGGGTTTGCGCAAGAAATCAATTCTGTTGTGAACTAAAGGAAGAACTGACCTAACTCTGTCAAATGACGTTTCAGTGATACTTCTTGGGCAAAAAGCAGTCTGCTGCATAAACAACACTTACAAGACCATACTGAAGATGCTGTTGGAGACAAAGAATGAGTCACCAGACGGGGAGAAAAGTAGGAAAAAAGAGGTGGAAAAGAAGTGTAGGGTAGGGTGGGTAATAAGAGCAAAATGAACTTCTACTGTATTATGAAAACCACTCAGTGTCATCTTTGGAAAACCAGATAGGAGGGCATAGAGCAGGTTAATACTGATGCTGGCACCAGTCTCCCTCCCCTGGAATGTTGTGCCCAGTTCTGCTGCTCATGGTTCAAAGACTGGCTCCCAAATGAAGGACAAGAACCACTCTAAAGGTGAAAAACATACCTTAAGAGTGAGAATGTCCATTCAAAGGGGCCCTTCATGTGCCTTTCTGAACAAGGTGCGATTTCTAGTGACTCCAAAAGCAGCAGTGACTGAGCTGCAGGCAAAGGTGCTGTCTGTGAGGACCAAAAGCGAAAAAGTCTCCTTTGTCAAATTGTCCTTCAGTTATCTGCAGTACCTAGGGAAAAAAGTACGAAACTGATGGACAGTAGCACAGATTAGTAAGAGAGAAAAGTAAATCACACTCGTTCTTATCCTCACTATGTATATTCTTTTAGTTGACAGCACAGCTGGAGAATTCCTGTAGGAGCCGCTGCTCTGTCCCCAGGGCCAGGCTGTGAAATTTGTGCGGCCAGGACATGTACGTGTGCAGGAGCAAGGGGAAGAGCCAGCTTCCTAGCTGTGAAGACGGCTGCTGGGTGAGACAGCAGTGGGAGGAGGTGGTGTATTAGAGTGCTCACGTTAGTCTCTTGGCTGGTTGCCAGCAGTACAGAAGTTGAGAAATCATTTGTCAGTAGGATAAAAGCCAAATACATTGCTCTGGGTGAGATGTAACCTGACAAACAGTCTCCTGTGACTGACGCATGTGAACTACTAATACACTCCATATAAATGCCTTTTTCTGATAGCTAGCAGTCTTTTTTTTTTTTTTTTACTTAGTTTTTCTGCTTATTCATGCTGAGCTTTCTGAGTTCACAGATATCAGATTGGTTGGCAAGGAGCACTGGGCAGAAGGACAGTTCTCTGTCATGCTTGTTCCACACCACAAGTTCAGGAGGAAACAAGTTAGAAAAGAATTTAATTATTTTTTTTAATGACTGTTCCCTAGTATCTCTCTTTTTTTTTTTCTTCTCCTTTTTCTTTTTTTCAAAATGCCATACAGTCAGCTGGCCAGCAGGAACTTCATTTATAACTGTCAATTTAACAGTTCATTTATTTCATTGAAGCAGTGAGACACAACAGGGGTGTGGTAACCATGAGATAATCACACCTCTGGGGTCTTATGAGGCAAGGAGAAACAGCCAATTCTCTCTAATCCCACAGTGGTGTGATTAGTGCTCCTGATAGCTACAGCCAAGCAGGTTATGAGATAAATTGTGCATTTCATGTTCTAGAAAAAGAATTAAATTAAAGTTAAACGTTTAACCAGCCTCACTCAAGTTCTGTAATTCATCTTGATTATAGATATGTATGATAATGAACACTGATCCATATACCTTTGTCTACTTTAGAATGCTTGACAGATAATAGTCATTTGGATCCAGAATTATACTACACACAGAAGGTGTAGCATATAGCTTAAAAGCCTTATAGGCAGGGAATCCATCATTAATGCTATCTAAGAGCTCCTCTGGGCATGCGATCCTTGCATGCATATCTATACAAGCTAACTGGATCCCAGTAGGAAAGAGACTGCCTTTCTCTTAGCTGTTATGGGTAACCCTGCTAATCAGTTTCATTAAAGGCTTATCTAATAACTATGTCTGCTATGGAAGGTCCATTTGTCTCTCATATATGATGCTTCCACTAGAAAACATAAAATGGTATCTGGCAGATAAACAATTGCATCATGGAGGATAGAAAAGACAGAATTAATGATCTCATCTCTTAGGCCATATTGCTCATTTCCATCTTCCAAGGTTGTTGTCTGTAGTGTACTTTGTCATGTTGAGTTCTAAAAGGTACATTGAAGAACATCAATTTATTTTTAAGGTGAAATATTTCTAAAAAACAATTTCTATGGTTGTTCAGAAGACTAAACCAATATACTTTTACTGTTCACACTGGCATATGAAAAAGCTTATGTCAGTGTTGCGTGATTGATTCCTCTTACTGCTTCTTTCTTCTTCCTCTGGTCTTGATTGAAGTAATGACGGTCCACCCTTGATATCGTCTTTTGCACCTTCATGAGTGCACAACTCCTTGGGAGTTGTGGTGGGTTGACCCTGGTTGGTTGCCAGGTGTCCATCAAGCTGCTCTATCACTCCCCCTCTTCAGCAGGACAGGGGAGAAAAAGACCTCATGCATCAAGACTAAGGCAATTTAATAAAGAAAACCATCTCAGAACTGGCTGAAACTGCCTCCATCCAACATGGGGGCAGCTCCTGATGTCCCCACAGAAGTCACCCCTGCATCAACCCCTCTACCAAAACCTTGCCACATAAATCTAATACAGGAGTCTGAAGACATGCTTGTTTCTGAGGGCAAGGGCTGTGTATTCAGATCAACAAAGAGGACTTCAAAGCAAGATTGGAAGAACCAAGAGGTAACCGACTATTGTGTGTGTAAAATGACCCACTGCATTCTTTGGTGACAAACAAGTTTCTGCTGTTACGCGTTGCTCAGTTGGCCCATACTGGATCCACAATGGAGCAGGTGGATGCCCAAAGGGTACTGCGACCTCATGGCAGGACCTGTGGCCCCATGGGGAGAGGAGCCTACACTGGAGCAGGTTTCTTGGCAGAATTTGTGACCCTGTTGGGGACACACATTAGAGCACTCTGTTTCAGAAGGACTACACCCCTTGGAAGGGATTCATGCTGGAGCAGTTTGTGAAGAACTGTAGCTCATGGGAAGGACAAGTGCTGGAGAAATTTGTGGAGAACAGTTTCCTGTGGGAAGGACTCCACACTGGATCAGGGGAAGAATGTGAGGAGTCCACACACTGAGGAGGAAGGAGTGGCAGAGACGATGTGTGAGGAACTGACCGCAATCCCCGTTCCCTGTTCCCCTGCATCACTGGGAGAAAGAAGGCAGAGAATATTAGAAGTAAATTTAAGCCCAGGAAGAAGGGACGAATGAGAGGAAGTTGTTTTTAAGATTGGGTTTTATTTCTCATTATCCTATTCTGACTTGATTGATAATAAATTAAATTAATTTCCCCAAGTCTAGTCTGTTGTGCCCATGACAGTAATTGCTGAGTGATCTCTCCCTGTCCTTATCTCAACTCACGAGCCCTTTGTTATGTTTTCCCTTCCTTGTTCTGCTGAGGTGGGAGAGTGATAGAGTGGCTTTGGTGGGCATCTGGTGTCCGTCCATCCAGGGTCAATCCACCACAAAATATTAAATGTCCCTCCGCTGTCATGTCAATCTCAGTTGTCAAGGTCTGATCTGATATCCTTCAAAACTTTTTAGCTAGTGCACTTGAACACTACTCATGTAGTGGATAAGAGAAAGCATGATCTGCATACTCTTAGTATTTCTTGAACACTTTCACTAGTTTTTCCTGTTCTTCCCTTTTACTTAACAGAAAGAATGGCTGTGTGAGAGAGGAGAAGAATGGATAAACAGCATAAAAGCGCATAAAATCAGAGATCTGGATTAAAAGAGGTTGAAGTCAGCTGAGGCATCTCCCAGTTAACCCTATTTTAGATGCAGTAGATTCAATTTCTCTGCTGGTGATGGGAGTATTATCCTTGCAATCTAAAAAAAAAAAAAAACCCAAAAAAAAACCCACAACCAAAATATCTCCTTACATTTTCAGAATTTATTTTGATGGCATTATTCACCAAATAGGAATTTATTTGTTGTTAAGATTATCCAAAATGATGGTTGTTAGCTTAAATTAAGCTCAAAGCGCCTTGGTCTAGTGGTTGCTCTCAATGGTCCCAGAGTGTGTTTCACGGCTGCTAATTAATGGGATGCAGGTATATTGTTTTAACCATCTCACTACAACTGTGATTCAGTCTTGGCCGCCCTCTAAAGGGGAAGGTCAGCTTATGGGATGGAACTTTTTAAACTTCCTGGAGAGATTTCAAGCATGCCATCCTCTGTTGCTCTTCAGTGGACACCTATGGAGCAGTACTGCAGCCCTAAGTCTGGTTTTCTCCCCACTCAGCTCAAGAGTGGTGTTATTTCTTCATGGAACAGAGCTTCTGCTGAAATGTGGAGTATGAGCCTTTGTATGTCTCCTGAAATGTTATCGTGAAAAGGTATGTGAAACACGTAGGTCCCCCTTCAAACAATACTTTGGTGATTATTCAGATCTCTTCAGGCTACTCTAAGCAGCCCAGATCAGGCTGAACCTGTCTAGAAGAACATTTGCCTGCTCTGTAACAACGGTGCAAATCCTGGCTGTAACATTTCCGCAAGAGGGAATGTTTTGGAGCAATGCTGGCGGATTTCTGTTACTAAGGCAGGTATGGGAGAACCAGCACTTTGATACCTGGGGCACTCTGCAAAAATTAAAAGACTTCTTAAAAAATTATTCTTCTTTCAAAATGAAAGAGAATTATAACCCTTTTGTCCTAATGATAGGGAAAGGGTTTTAAATTCTTGAGTGTTCCCTCCCTCTAGCCCCCAAATTTTTGTAGCTGCGGCACTGAATGCAGTCCCATTATTTTTAATGATATATCAGGATTGGGTAGAAGAATAGCGTACCACATATCAAAAGCTACACCCTTGGAAATCACAGAGCTCTTCAAGAAGCCACCAACGGGTTAAACGGTGACCTGACCAATTTGCTACGGTTCATTTGGTCTACGCTAATTGTTTTAAATGCTCACTTTGTGGCATATTCTTTACTGTGCTGATAGGAAGTGAGGTATATTTCTTTAGAGGAGAGATTCAAGGATACATTTATATTAGAAAGACTTTTTCAGAGAAGTAGAGGCGCACCTCAATAGCACTTTGTAAACAGTAATTTCTTCATCATTTATCCAGTTTAAGGAAATACATGAAACAAATACTTTTCAAATCCTTCTGCTTTGCTTGATTTCTCAATGTCTCACTTTTTTCTCTATTGTTTTGAAATGCTTAAAGTCAGATTCTTTATTTCCCTTTACCAGGCTTTTGTGTCTGCCTGGCTGGTGGGTAGCTTTTTTTTTCATCCCTTTGGACCCTGACCTGGTAGTCATTATTTTGTCTTTTATCTTCATCTTCTTTCCCCTCTATTTTCCTCCCTTTTTTTTTTTTTATTAGACTAGTCAGCATTGATATTAGTCTTCCCAAAGCTACTATCCATTACACTGTCAGCAAAGCAAGCTGCCTTACTGTAGGCCAAGTGTCAACAGAAGGTGAGGCAGAAAATCAGCCACAATCTAAAGCTAATTACCCTGCCTAGAAGTTAATTAAATACTTGTTAGGAGCAGCAGGGTAGATCCTAATTAAACTTGTCTAATAACAGTATGCTGACATTCTCTGACACTGGGAATTCCTACAGGGTTTAAATAATTGTACAAAGGGCAATAATACCTGTCACATCATGGTGTGCAGGCAAACCCTGAAGATGCACATTTCTCAGTATTTTCCGTTCTAATTTGCCACATATTGTGCACTTCATGTGTTTAATTTACACACGTTTTAATTTTAGTGCCCTGGATCTTTCTAAAAGACTTCACTGTTGCTGATCTGAGTGCAAACCACTGCGCAGGGAAATGGTCACTAACATTTCACTGTATCCTTTAATACACTGAGCCTGATAATACCTGCTGATAGTGGTATCTCCAGGCCTACTTAAGCAAAGCTGTGGCCTTCTCTTTCAGATTCCAAGACAGTAGTGATTTTACCTAGAAGTAAAGGGAGGAGGGGAGAGCCTGGCACAGCTTGCCCACCTTCCCACATTCTCAGAGGGCCAAATTTTACACCCACCTACAGGTTGGGAATTTTATTCATCGCATGGTGCTACTGACAGAGACTTTGAGCCCCACCGCTAAGCGCCTTAAACCAACATCTCTTTAAACTAGTCAGATCTTCATTTACATTCAAAACAAAAGGAAGAGGAAACCATGAATAGGTGCAACTGCCAGCTGAATTGAAGGGGAGAGAAGAGGAGAGGTGAAATGCAGAAGGGGCTGATAACAGAAAAGAACCTCTCTTTTCTGTTTATTTCCAGCCATTTGATGGGCAGGAAATATTTTTGTTTCCAGACAGGAAAACACAATTTGCCATCATTTCGAACAAATGAAGGTTCCCCACAAAACACAGCGGGGCTTTTGTCTAGTGGTTTTTAAGGAATCCTCTATGCCAGCAGTTTTAAAGCTGGTTAAAAACCTGCCATTTGACCAGGTTCTGTTTTTCAACTGATGAGTTGTCACACTGCCTCGCGTGAGGGTTAATCCCCCATTGTGTCGCCTATGCCACCGCAAAGAAGGACAGCAACGACAAATATGCAATTGCTGATAAAGCTTGTCTCTTCTCGAAAAGCCCCGAGAGGATGTGTCGCATGCTGATGGTTGTTTACTACAGCAGAATGCTGAATGTCAATTTTAGGAAAGCAATGTTTTGAAACTTTTTGCCTTTTCTCCCGGTAAATCAGTTTGATTTTTCACCATTCCTTTACTACCCTTGATTCAATCGTCATTTTTAATACCAGGGTTAAGGCTCTTGGGTGGTAACTGGCAATGGATGCTCGAAAGGAGATTTGATGTTCCCATCATTAGACCATACTTGAAATGCCACGTCAGTGAAACTAATGAAATGGAGTGCCGTGACATGAAACTAATCAGACATGAGACAACTTTAGAGGGCCGGGGAGGAGGAGAAAATAAGAGACCTGCAAAGATTTAAGCCAGTCGTAGTACTCTCATTTTGCATCCTCTCCCTGAACAGCAAGGATTAATGGAAAGATGTAAGCGCTCTGATCTTTTCTGGCAAGACTGTTGTAGAAATAATCAATTAACCTTGGGAGATCAAATTGACAGAGCTTAAGCGTGAAGTTATTTAAAATGCCAGATTATCTAGGCAGATGAATACATTTGTTGTAATACTAAAAGGAAAATGAAAGTATTTTTCCAAACTTCGTTTCTCTGAACTGATTTAACATTATTTCCCCAGGAGTCAACTCTGCCTTTTTCAGTGTGCACTTTAACACATTAGAACAAAATGAGATTTGATGTACTCCATAAAGACTAGTGATTTTTCTCTCTTCCTTCAAGGAGTAGGAGGGTTATTATAGAAAATAGCTTATAGTAACCTCATGCTTTTAGCTCTTTACTTTTGTTTATTTGACAATTTGATTATTTGGGTTCCTGTCTTCTGTGGTGATTTTGGTTGGTTTGCATTCTGGCTAAATCATCAGCTGCTTCCTCCATGGGGTAAGAATTCCTTTTGTCCTTAAAAATACAAAGAATGTGAAATATTTTATAATATCAGTTATTTTTATCAAATACAAGAATCCGGTCAGACATTCAACCAATTTAACTTCATTTGATTTGAAGAGATAGAATTATTATTTTATTAAAATGTTTTGGGCTGTGTTATTCAGCCTAATAACCTCTCTACTGTTTTATCACATTGTAATAAGACAAGGACAACATAAAGTTCTAGTAGCATCAGGCTCTAACTCTAAGTCCATTGCAACGGCAACGCCTGTATGCTTGAAGGTGAGTATGCATTCACACACAGGCTTAAGGTCTTCCTTTAAAGAGAATTTGTGAATAATCCCATCAATTAAACTGGTACAGATCTCTAATTATGAGAATGACACAAATTTTACCACATGAATTTCGAATCAGTTGTTTTGTTAAAGTGGAAGCATTTTATTTCATTCCCTCACTTTTATTTTCATTCATTTAATCTTTTTGGTACTTTTTCCTTTTTCATTTATTTACAGTATTGCAGGAGTTTATATAGAATCATAGAATCATAAGATAGAATCATAGAAACATTATGGTTGGAAAAGACCTGTAAGATTATCAAGTCCAACCGTCTACCCAACATTATCATGACCACTAAATCATGTCCTGATGGCCACATCTACACACTTTTTGAACACCTCCAGGGATGGTGACTCCACCACCTCCCTAGGCAGTCAGTTCCGATGCCTCACCACTTTTCCAGCATAGAATTTTTTCCTTATATCCAATCTAAACCTCTGCTGGTGCAACTTGAACCCATTTCCTCTTGTCCTATTGCTAGTTACTTGGGAAAACAGACCAACACCCACCTCACTACAACCTCCTTTCAGGTAGTTGTAGAAAGCAATAAGGTCTCCCCTCAGCTTCCTCTTCTTCAGACTAAACAATCCCAGTTCCCTCAGATCAATATCAAATGCAGCAATTTAATTTGAGGACACACAAGAGCTTAACCTGATTTTCATTAGCTGAATTTATACTTTTAACTCCAAGCTAACCAGAAAGTACACGTGCATGTAAGCCAGTAAGGCAACGTTTACACACAAAGACACACGGGCTGAATTGTAAGGGTCTAGTGTGTAAAACAGTTCAGATGATTGACCAAATTCATCCATCTGCACTTTGCTTGCAGGCACACCAGTTTCAGAAATTGCCTCCCCAACCATTTGTTTCCACACTGGCACTGGAGGTTACGTAGTGGAATAAAGTAATAAAGGAACATCCCCTAAGCTCTTCTGACCTGCATTTCAGCTGGCTGTGACAAAATGTTGAGCATGCTGATGTGATCACTTCAGGACACCTGTCCATGCTCTCCTTCTTCCATTCCTTGACTATGTACCTTCTCTTCACTCAGTCCTTCTCCAGACCATGATGATGTCAGACTAAGAGGGAAGTGAGGACAGGAAGCAGAGGAAGCTCTTGGTGGGACTGGCACTCAGGACAGAAGACAAAAGGAATGGGGAACAGGCACTGCTAGGACCAAAAAAATGTGTGAAGAAGGTGTTAGTTATGAAGTAGATGTTTGGGGAAATTATTTTTTGGACTTGGAAGAACTGACAGGAAAGTAATTTAGAAAAGGGATGGCTTTTATGGACAATGAGCCACTGAAAACGATGACTACCTGTCACAGAAACCACAAATAAACTATTGGTTAATCCTGGACTGAAGATACTCAACTCTCAGCCAAATGCTTTCTTAATATATTTGTCAAAGAGCACACGTCCTTCCTCAAGCTTAGGACAGTGCATCAAACATGAACGACACTTTTTAAAGGCTGTCAAGTAGCAGGGTTCTTTATAACATAGTCTGGGTCAGGACAATTCATGGCAGCAGAAAATTACTGGATGTCTTAAAAATTGTAAGAAATCTGTTTTGAAGGAGCAAATGACATTTCTTCCTAAAGACAGAGCTGGAAGATCATTTGAAGACTGGAATCCCTCATACTTGGAAAACTATCCAGGAAAAGATTTAAGGGTCATTCATGATTGGTAGCCAACTGCATGTGAACTCTCAGTCTACTACTGTGGTAAAGTACTAGTGTAGCTCTTCTTAAAGGAACAGGAGTAGAAAGTAGGACTGCTGGGATTGCTTTTCAAATCCTCTGCCTGGTTGTTTTGCACTCAGTTCAAGAACAAGGATAAGAAATTAGAGTGGATATAGAGAAGAACAACAGGAACGATTAAAAAATTGGAAACCTGGTTTAGAGTAAGAGAAATTCAATTTGTTTAACTGAAGAGAAGGTTAAGAAGCGATTTGATGGCAGTTTTGAAAGTATAAACACAAGGAGGGAAAACACACTAATGGAGGGCTCTTCTGACTGGAACACAAACAAGTGAAAAAAAAAAAAACAAACAGAGTATAAAGTTAAAAGGTGACAAATAGAGTTTAGGAAAAACATTTTTGTCCTTAACAGTAAACATAATTAACCACTCAAACAATGTGTAGCTACAGTTGATTCTCCATCACTGGGTGTTTTCACTTCACTTTTGACATTTTATGAAATACTATCCCTAACGTTAAATAAAACTTGTCCTACAAAGCCTACAGCCTGTGTTACACCAGCAGTCGTAACAGCTGACTGTAACAACTCTCTCTGGCTTTACAATGTATGACATTCCTGATCGGTGATAAATGAACTGAAGCAAAGGAAAACTAAAACCTATTTTAAAAGGAAAAAAAGCGACTATATAACCTCTTTTTTTTAGAAGTATTTTATTGCCATCACTTGCCCTTTGTTTTTAAAGTTCACTTCTCTACCAACCACAGCCATTTGTATACTGAAGCACCATTGCACAGTAAATGGTGCTAGTGCAGGTTTTTCTTATCAAAGTTCCATTTTAAGATAATACAATAGAAATAATGGTTCTTGTGCCTCTCCTGCATAATCTGCATTAAATAATCTCCAGCCACTGCCAACATGGCAGCACAAAGGGAGAGAAGTGTAGCAAGCCCATGGTGCATCAATGGCACAAAGCCCTTATCAATGTTCTGGGTGATTTGTCCCCTGGTTCTTTGTCAGGAAGACTGCTATTCTGTAGTCCACCTTTACAGGAATCCTCGACCTTCACTCTTGGCAAGTAACCACTAAATGCAGCTTTCAGGGAAGGTGCCACAAAGAATAACAATGACTCAGAGAACTGCACATTTTAAAACCAAGAATGTACATCTCTAGCACATCTCACAGTCATACAGAGGGAATTCCAAGTAGCATACATTGCAGAGGTTGAAGCCCCACAGCTCAAAGGTAATGGCTCTCTTCCATGCATATAAGGGGAAAAACAATGTTATGTCCTGGAAACGTATCCTTGCTTTGAAACAAATGCTTGCTGTTCCCTTTCTTTTCTGTGCAAAGACGAGACAAGGCAAAGACAAGTCAGACCACTGTCAGAAAGCAAACTGTGTGTTTTCTCTGCAAGACTCCACTCTAAATGCACCACAGCAGTTCTTAAATGGTACACTCAGTCTCAGCATAATGGGTGAAGGCCTTGCTAAAACCATCAGTATTACATTGCTGCTTCAGTGCGTACACTGATTAATTGCAGTCAAATCCTTAGATGCATTAGAATCAAACTGGCTTCTGGATCAAGGAAGAACACCTCTGCTGCCTATCTTTCATTATTACTGTCTATTACAGTCTCAGAGAAGTGCAGCCTGCCATCACATTTGTCCAGTGCAAGATTGATGGGATTTGTCCCAGCAGATTCCTTTGGGATTATATTTAACAATTTAATACTTCTAATGCTGCTAAGTGATTATTTCTCCCAAACTAAATATAGTCTAAGAAGATGGGGAATTAGATGATTGGTCTGCTTTCCCATGAAAACTAGTTATCATTTTTCCCTTGGATTTTCTGTTATAGTAGAACTACAGAGGATGATCTATGAGGGAGAAAGTCTTTATTCTAGAAAACATAACTAGCGTAAGAAGCAAAGGATGTTATGGAAAAAATAGTAGCAGTATTCACAAAAAAAAAAAAAACACCAAAAAAACCCACAAAACATCATTCCAAGCTTCTGTGAAACACATAGATGTAAGCAGGATACCCACTGTCCTCAAGCACTGAAGAACAACCTGTACAGCAAGTTCAATCCATCCAGCAATCACTGCAAGCCCAAATATTACATATCTACTCCTGAAGAGTAGATAGGCCTGACTAGGCCCAGTGATATCTCTCATAAGACCAACTTCAGCTTCCCTACAGCTGCATGTAAAAACAGCTGAATCACACAGAAGTGTATCAGGTTAAGGAGCTGATACTTGTGGCAGATTTGGGTTTTTTTTAAGATCTGTGTGGGGTCAGACACAGTTAAAAGATGAATTTAAGAAAGAAAATTCCATCCCGTTAGGCCCTTTTACAACCAAAGCTTTCATGTCAAGAAAGGTAATACTTGTAAGCACTTACCTTTATTCATCTACATATAATATCTAGACGAAAAGTATCTTGTAAGTGTAAAATGTTATCATCTTCAGTTTAATTTACAGTTATTAATTTGCTTTACTTTTAGATTGCAGAAAGTAAGCAATCAACCTTGTGGAAGAGAGAACTTTGAAAACTTGCTCATGCTAATTCAGCAGCTGGTAACATTCATTTTGGAAACAGTGTTCTTTCAAACAAGAATTTAGCAAATAGAGCACGGAAGGTAGCAATGTTTTATCTGTCAGACTTTTACTACAGGAAATGGGGCTTGGATAATGAGAGATTATAGGAAAATAAAGGATAAAGGAAAAGAATAACAAATAAAGAAAAGCAGCAGCAGGCGAGGAAAGAGATGGTTAAAGGAGAAAAATGTTTTGCAAGGATGCAAAATGAAAGAAAGGTAACAGCTACTGAGTGAATAAAAGGGCAAGAATCTAAGCTCTGTAATAAACAAGTGATGAATTGAGGCAGCAAGAGAAAGGACTAGAACAGAGAAGCTTTAATATAATGTAGGTAGGAAAGAAGACTGTAAGAAACTCTAAAGCATAAAACGGTGACAGATAGAAGGGAATTAGAGGAGAGAGAAAAGATGAAAACTGAAAGCGAAAAAAAACCGATGGCATATGTCCCTTTACTAAGCAATCCACTGAAAGACAGAGGACTGGACAATAAATAAAATACTGTTTGCCTTTTCTATCCTTCTGTTTTACTGGATGACAAGAAATAGTAAAGACAGAGTTGAAATTAGGTGAGAAACAAATGGATAGAAATCAGTACGCTTAATAGTCTGAAAATGCTACCTATCCATTAAGCAGATTTTAGCCTGGATTCCTAAAAATAGTAGCATTAAGCATTTTTGATCTTCAGCTACACAGCTTTCTCTCATTCTTACTAGCTTTTGCTAAGGCCAACCAAGAGTGTCTCAGAGAGATTAAATGTTTCTTGTTTGAAGAAAAGCAGCCGTTACAAAGAAGCAAGAAATCCAAACCAATCCCTACCCAGCAATGACAGAAGATTGCAGTACATGCACAGATGTTCTCTTCTGCAACTAGTAAATAAACACTGCACAGTCAATAAGCACAGATGCAGCACAGAATCACTCACAAGGCATGCTGCCTCTTGTTCAGCTGGTAGTTGGAGACAGAAGAGGGAACTGAGGAAAATGGTGATCTGTAGAAGGCTCATCAGGGACCTTAAAAATTCTGGGAACTTGTGGGGCATTGTAAGAAACGCTGGAGGGAGATCAAAATACAGTAAAACTGAGTTAGTGGAGAAGAATTGCAGCATGGAGACATGGGAGATCCCTTGAGGACCTGGGGAGCGGCTAAGGCCTTACTGTGGAGGGGAAGTCACAGGACACAGGGAGGAGAAGCAGAGTCCTCACGTCATGGTGCTGTAGAAATGTAGGATGTGAATCCATGGGAAGCCAGGCTTTCATTCATCCACTCCTCCCAAAACTATTTGTTTCCTCAGTACACTTAGTGACTTCACTAGTGTGCAGATAAAAAATGTACAGAATGAAATGCTGTTAGACTATTAAATCCTAACAGGCACTTAGAACAGTGTTTGAGGCAATTGTGCATAAAGTACAAATTTGTAAAGGAAAACAAGTGAAAGCTGTATTGCTTTTGAGGTGAAAAGACTTTTTAAAACTAAGTTATGCTGGTATAAATCAGAAGTAATATCAACTTGGCCTGATAAAGAGAAGTTTTATAATCATTGGCAAAAGTTAAAACATGCTTATGCTGTACAATGATGTCCACATGTTATTATTTTAGCTATGTCAGGAATTCTGGATATTCACTTGTAAAGAACAGCTTCCACTAGTACTTAAAAAAAAAAAGTAACAGAAGGTCATCAACAAGGGAGCTGAGAGAATAATATATCATGAATAATGTATTAAATAATTTCAGTCTTTATCTATTAATGAATTATCTTCAATCATCTTATAATTTTCTTGAATATATTTGTAATTCAAAAGTACTCCCCATGCAATTTCTCAAAAAAATTATTTCTCTAAATTTTTCTTGGTCTTTTTGTGGATAGAATGTAGCTCAAATTTGAATTCAATTAGTGGTTTTTTTTTAATAGGACATACAGATTAGGCGTTTCTATTTCCATTCCCTCATAAACATATTTTTAGGAATTGTGTTACCTATACGACATTAAACTTCTAACCATGAAATCTCTTTCTCTAATATATTTTTTTTTAATGTTCCATGTCGACCAGGGCCCTAACACAATGTGCAGTGTGCTAGGCTAGTCACTAAGATTCAACATCTAGGGTATACTGCCTGTTCTTGGAACAATTTTTCCTTCCTAAAAGAACAACCTCTACTATAGGTTCACTCACCTAACAAAGAATTTAAGTGCTAGAAAGTCATAAAAAGAATCTGTTCTTTTGGAACACATCAAATGATAGCGGTGTAGTAGCTGATAAGGCTTTTTTTCCTGTGTCAGGCTATAACTAACTCCCAATGTTCTTAATGGGAACCTTTGGTGGTCCCTATATGTAAAAAAAAAACCACAAATTTTGATTCATCTTTCCGAAACAGCAAATACTATCTTGTACCCCATTGATACTTTTTAGATAATGCGAGTTGACTTTATCTTTATTTCTAATACTTAAGTTATAATAGGGACAACCATTCCCTCTTTGGAATCCTGCAGTCATAGTAAAAGCAGCTGAAAAAGAGATTATTTTTCATTTCCATGGTATAGTCACAGAATCAATCTATACTGACTTGCCAAATAAAACCAACAGATTTATATAGATACTTAGCTCACATAAATCCTTCCAGTGTGCAGATGTGCAGAAGCCCCTTCCATGTGAAAATCCGGCAGCCTTTTCTGAAATACCTAGAGGTAAAAGAGTCTTACTGATTTGGAAAATATTGACAAAGTCTGGTTCATTTTGAAACCACATTTTTCATCACTGATTGTGATAAGTGTCTGGCAAGTCTGTATTATTTGTCCAAACTCTATGAATCTCTAGAGACACACCTATTTCTGTGTATTCAGCAATAACTTTTTGACTTTTAGTGGTGTCCACCTGGCATCTGTACATCTTTAATAATTTCTCAGGAATGAAAATATGTGTGCCTACCTGAGAAACAGAGTAAAGAACATTCAAACAATTGTGAATTCCCACGTTCATGTCACGGCTCTGTTTTTTGAATGCATTTTAAAATAAGTTTCTAATATGCAAAATGTGTCCATCTGCATCTCAAATTCACAGCACAAAATGATGCAATTTGCATCAAGTGGAAAAGAGAAAAACAACTTCATGCCTTCTGAATAGCAGTGGGTTTGTCTAAGTCTTCTTCCAAGTTCCAAGCTCTTTTCTCTTGGTCACTCGCCTGTTCATTTTTTTGGCACAGTGTTTTTTTCCTCATCCTTAAGCCACATGCAATGCCACTATCTACTCCACTTCGGACTCTGCCCAGCATCCAGTGGTGTGTAAGGCAGTTGATGAAGTCTATCACGCTCTGGCCGTAGTACTACCGCAGCTGCGGATCCTCTTCCAACTGCCCTTTCTGCTGACTTGATCCCCATAGAGAAATACCCTGGTGGGAGGACACAAACATCAAGCAATGCTGACATCTAAGCACAGTCACTAAAATATTCTGGGTTTCTTGGCATCAGTTCTGGAAGGTAGCAGCTCACAGTGAAAATACAGTAGTTTTGGGGTTTTTTTTCCTGGAAACATCAAGCATGTTTTAATCCAAGTACTATTTCCCTGTCAATAGAATCAAAGAATTTAGGAAAGTACTCAGGGACACAGACTTTCCAGATTCAATTTTAATTAAGGGCTATAAATACTCACAAAGAGAGGATGGCACTCAGCTTTAGGGATCAAGCTGAGTAATCCTCATCCGGAGCTTCCTTGTATTTATACAATCATGTTAGATCTTGAGAAGATAGTGATCTATCTAAGGCAGAAACTTGCAAAATCTCCATCAGAACAAAGCACATTCTGCCAGGCTTTTTAATACCAGAACAGGTCAGGCAGGCTTATCTGCAGACAGCTCCGGTACCAACCGGACACCCCTCCTCAGCTCCCAAAGGACAGCATTCTGCAGTGACTTCAAACAGGTGTGAAATCCTGCCTAGCCCAGCTGTAGTGAGCACACAACAGCCCTCAGACAAAACCAAACACGCAGCTCCTAACGTGGTTGCTGGAACTCAGTCAGTGATCAGCCCTGGTGAGCAAGGAGCAAATGCAACAGGAAGAACGGATAGAGAAAGGGAAGAGAGAGAAAGGAAGGAGAGAGACAGGAAGGAGAAAGGAAAGAGAAAGGAAAGAGAGAGAAAGAAAATAAAAGAAAGAGAAAGGAAAGAAAAAGGAAAGAGAAAGGAAAGAGACAGGAAAGAAAGAGAAAGGAAAGAGAAAGTAAACAAAGAGAAAGGAAAGAAAGAGAAAGGAAAGAGACAGGAAAGAAAGAGAAAGGAAAAAGAAAGGAATAAAGAGAAAGGAAAGAGAAAGGAAAGAAAGAGAAAGGAAAGAGAAAGGAAAGAGAAAGGAAAGGGAAAGTGAAAGGAGAAAGGAAAAAGGCAGATTTGTCCCATAGCACTAGTTGCACAAATCCCTCCAAATGTGACTGAGGAGTGAGATGTGCAGCAACTAACGCTGTATCACGCAGACACAGGCATGCCTGCATGAATCAGAAAGACTGAATCCAGCCAGAGCAGAGTTTCAGCATGTGAGCCTTTTCTTGAGAGCAGAACATATAAAGAGAGGGAGAGGAGCTAGTGATCACAAAACTTCATGGCATCAGTTGATACAGCAAGGGCAAAAAGGACACATCTAATTTTAATCTTCCCTTCACGTGAGTGGTTTTTCCTTCCCCTCACAGTGAGGATGCTTTCTCTGACCATAAACAGTTCAGCACAGACACCACCTGACTTAGTAAAGGTGATTTGTGCTCAACTGGCAAAGTTACCGGTCTCCATTTGCAGGCTCAGACAGTTCGTGCTGGCTAACAAATGAGGGACAATAGTGGGAAAAGAGGGGGAAACTCCAGTCCATACAAGGATTCTACCTTCTGCTAGCACATTTTTGTCCAGGTAGGTCAGATCCCGAGCACCTCAGCCCCCTTCCCAGCTTTTGCAACTGCTCTTTTAGACCATCTCGGCTCTATGCATCAAGCAGCTGCCTGCACAGCCACCACACAGACCCTCTTTCATTTCCAGAGGCTCCTTACTCCCATTGGGAATGACCTCCAAAACGGCACAGCTTTCTCCTGGTGCAGATTGGTTGAAAGATCACTCTTCCACAGAAGTGTACAAAATTACCACTAGATTTGTGGGTTTATATACATAAATATATATATTTAAAAAACAAAAATGTTAGCCTAATCCTAAACGTGTTCACTGGATTTGAAGTTAGAGGGGGAGAGAACTCCCATTGCATTTTACCTACACAATGGTGCTGGAATGGTTGAATAAAGTGTGGCCCTGCTGCCCATATGCCATTCAGCTTCTGTCTGTCTTTTTGTTTACACTGGGAATACAATAGGAACTATAGTCCTTCCAATGCATCATTTATAAGTGTATTCTACCTCTGAATGTACAGACAGAACTGGCTCTGTGAATGAGCTCTGTGAATATTGCCAAGACACTGTGCTTTGTTCAGCATTATTCTTCACAATAGATACCACACTTTGGAAGTAATTTTAAAAAGGGAATCAAAATAGTGGTACTTTTAGCCTTTGTTTCTTTTATACCACACTGCATTCTCTGTCTCTCACTCAGCTGCTTCTATTATACTGACAAATTAAATAAACCACTCCATTGCTAAAGAGGCTTGGGCGGGCTGGGCTTCGGTACACTGCTGCACTAGGAAGTTGAAATAAACATTTATGCCGGTTTTATTCTTAACAAATTTAAGCTAACTTTAGTCAAGCTTCTTTTTTTTTTTCTTTTTTTTTTTTTTTTAAGAATGAACTAAAGAAAGAAAGAGGGAAAGGGAGGGAAAAAAGAAAGGAGTACTTCAAATTTTTTGAGCTGATCTGCAGCAACAAGGGATCTGGCATCTGAAGCAATGGAGTAATGAGAAGCCATGTGTCCAGGTAATGAGCCTGCTCTTTTAGTGCTCCACTATTTAGAAGCGCTGCAAGTTCATTCCTGCTGTGGGGCCTCTGGGAGAATGACTTGACTTGGTGAGTTACGGGCAGAGTGGTGCGGCGCCGACAGGGTCCGTGGCAGAGGTTCACTGCAAGCAGCTTGCAAAACTTCTGCAGCAAACTTTCCTCTCCAATACGGGAGTTTACCTCTGCTGCAGCAGGCATAGCTCTGTGTTTTGCAAGGCATCTTGTTCGCATGCTGTTCAGCATCCAGAAATAAGGGCGGATGGGGGGGAGCACTGAGAAAAGTGTGCTGGATGGCGAGGGCAGGTCTGGCTGTTCACAGGTGTATATTTATAGATGGATAGATGGGTAGGTAGAAAAATATGTGGATTTGTGTTTTGGCTATAGACTCGTATTCCCCTTGCATTTGTCACAAGGAGAGAAATAAGAAACTGATGAGAGAAGCAGTGTGACCTTTACCTGCGTGTCAAGGTGCTTTCTGACTTTTGGCTCTTTTCTTCAGCAGGCAGTAAACAGAGGGGCGAACTGGGGAGCAATTTGCGGTAGTGTGCTTGTGTGTAGTTTTGATGTGAAAGGCCGTCCTCCACATTTGCAGGCACTGGTGCAGTGGTGGGGATGTACGCTGTTTATAAAGGCTTGTCCATATAGTCCAGTATTCTCGAAAATACTGTCAAATGAACGGTGTTATTTTCCCAAACGAGATCAGAGTAATGAGGGCAACGTTGCCCGGATTAGGTCTGAAAGCTCCTCCTGTGCTCCTGGGCTAGCAGTGTGTGAATAACACGGGATGAATCTCACCCCGCCGCGCCTCTCCCCTCCTCTCCTAACAAAGCAGATGGACTACGGGCAGGAACCGAGATGGGGCGGGGGGGGGATGGTGTGTGTTTGTTTTAGAGGACCTTAGAAGAGGTCGACTTCCTCCTGAAATCGTCGCTAAGTGCTGGCCATGGTCTTTGAAGACTTGAGCCACCTCTCCGAGGCGGGGAGGCTGCGCCGTAGGCTGGGTCCCCTCCGGCCGGGCAGGGAGCAGCGCTGCCGGAGGAGCCGTTGGCAGGGAGAAACTGGACTCATCTTTCATTACTAAACTTTGAAAATAGAGCGGGGTGTGGGGGGGGAAGCCCTCAAGTGAAATTTCCTTCTGTTGTCTAGCAGAATTCCCTTTAATTTGTCCCCAGGGTCATCCAGCTGCCTTGCGATTGCCCGCTCGTCTCTGTCAACGCCAACGTCGGGGGGGGCTCCCTGGAGAAGGGAGTGGGGAAACTGAAGGTCAGGGTTACCCACCGTGGCATGACTTTTAAGCTAAAGGGGTTTTTATTTCTCTTGTTGCCGTGTCAAGTTTAATTTGGTGTGCATTATTCTAAAAGGGTGGCCCTGCTCATGACAGGAGGGGGTTAAATGGGATTACAAGCTTTAGAGGTTGTCAGCAGCCACCGCTGCCTGGGGATGTTAAATTGCGATTTAATGGTCAGCTTTATCTGTATAGTATCAGTGGAAATCTGCTGTTTTCAGCAACTTAATAGCCACTGTGTTTTCAGGAGGGGCCTTTTTTTGGGGGGAAGGGGCCGGAGGGAAGAGCTGGCCCGGGGGAAGGCGGGAGGCGAGCGGGGTCTCGGCGCCCCCAGGGCCGCTCGGGCAAGCCCCTTTAGCGGCGCTCCAGCGAGCGAGCGGACCGGCCGCGCTGGNTGAGGGCAGGCGGAGGGGCCTCGGCAGCAGACACGGGTATTGTCTGCTCGCGAGTGAGGGGTCAGTCCGGAAAGTTCAGGATTAGTAAATTTAATATCCTGTCAAAATTCTCATGCTAATGAGGCCTGGCTGGCGGAGCTGGCGCAGCAGCCCCGGCCCTGCTGCTGCTTGGCAGCGATTGATGCGCAAGGGATTGCGCTGCGCTGGCGTGGGCCGAGCTGGGCCGGCCGAGGAGGCAGAGCGGCGGGGTCCTCTTGCCTCCCTGCCTGGGAGAACGCTCCGCTCTGGGTGCCGTGCAGCGGTTCTTGCGCATTCCCAAACCCTCCCAATTCCTCCTGCAGTAGCTTGGCCGCAGTGACAGAGGCGGTTTGCCTTTGGTTTTGCTTCTTCCTCCATTGCGCTTGGCCAGGAGTTCCCCTGTACTCGGGATTTCTGGCATTTAAAATAGTAAGAGGGAAGAGAAGCAGAATCATGACTGAGCGAGTACGTACAGTATTATAGGCGGTTTTTAAAGGGTATGTGTCTTATTTTACAGGGCTGGTAAATTTAAAACGGCAGGTGGGAAGAGAAGGTGGGAAGAAAAGAAACCACAGTACAAACCAGTAGGATTGTAATAAATAGTAAACTGTGGCCTCAACAGAGTATTTTTGGAGCTGGTGAATGATACTAAAATACACTTCCTGAGCGAGTAACAAAAAAAGATGGGGGGAGGAGGGATGGAGAGAGGAGGGAAAAAAAAGAAGGAGGGGGGAGAGAAAGTTCCTGTGCACTTTGTTCAAGGTTCTGCACCTCTCTAAGCAGCTGTCACATCCGTACATTATGGTACATTGAATCTGAATGAGGCTCTCCACATCAAAACCTTGCATCCATTATGATATCATCTCCTGCTCTAAGCTGTAATGCTTATTAATTCTGCACCCATACTCTCCAAGCTTCAGCAAATGTATTCCATCAGCCTAGCATTTAATTTAATTAGTACAGCTGGGCTCTCATTCTCCTTTCTGTGTCAGAGGTATTGTCAGCACGTTCTGCTGTAACACAATTACTGATTGCTTTTAGATAGGCAGAAATATGATTAGGGTATTGGGTGACTGTATCATAAGCCTTATTAGATTCATTTGAAATCTGGAGATAAATAGGAAACTTTTATTTGCAGTGTAATGAGATTATGCTTATTAGGCCAAGGCCTCACAACCTTTTGCAAAGAACATAGTGTATCCCTAGGATTATACTCTGGAACCACACTTTTTGCTCATAGCATCCAAGCAATTTCTCAGCAGCTTTGAGATTTAACTGTTGTAGCCCTGTACACATTTTCGAATTGTTTTGTGGCTCAGTGGCTTCCTCATGTGACAGATTGTGAGCACCTTCCACCACGTGTTTTCTTCGGCTTAGACCCAGGAATCTGGGGAAGGTGTTTTGTTCAACAGAGAAAAGATGGTTGGGTGAACTGTGCCCATGTGTGGATGAGTAAACGTGCTGATACACTGGACGGAAGAGGTTTTGCCAATACCAGTCTTTTTATTTAAACTTTTTTTCCCCTCATTAGAAAGCTGCAAAAATGCCTCAGCATCAGCAGTTTTCAAAAGGTAAAAAGCATTACTGTTCAGATACCTTTGAGGTTGAATCTTGAGATAGAAATAATGAGTTAATTTTCTTGTGTAAAAATTGCTGGAAAGGCTGCACATTTCATGTCACTTCCAGAGAGTGCATTTAAATCTTAATGTATACATCGCAACCTTTTGTATTGTACTATGCTGACAAAACACGCGGCATAGTGTTTGAGAAGCAAGAGTTACGTTTTTTAAAGTTCATCTATTATAGGGATTCAGAATTCTGATCTGGTAATTTCCTTGTAACAATCAAAGGTGCAAACAATCCATCACTGACTTGACAGGTTATAGAAAGGAGTCCATCAGTTTTAACATTGGTGTCAAATTTAGGTTTCATGCTGTTTCCACGTAAGTTTTGCTACAAATTCCAGTGGGAGCAAGATTAGGCTCCTGCTGGATCCTTAGTTTATCTCAGACATTTGTGGTATTTTAAAACTGGTGTGGGAACAAGCTGAAGAGTTCTGGTGAGAGTTCTTAAAGATGACATTTCTATATTTCTCATCGGGTTACTAAGGACGTATCCAGAGAGTAAGCCTGTCTATCACTACAGCCCAGTGTGCTCCTTTGCCAAAACAGCTTGAGCTTTGGGGTTCCCAGCCCTGCCTCCACCAGTACTTCTTCAGGCGCACCATTGTTCCCTTCTGTGTGATTCTCCAACTGGGAAATCTCATGTGGTAGCTGTGCTTTTTACTTTCTGGAGAGGAATGTGCATCAGTTTGAAAAGGCTACTGACTTGCCTCAGGAGCCACGGTATGTCTGCCCAAGTGACAACAGCAAAAAGTTATTCTAGAGGAATACTTCTATAATTGGGAGACCTCCGTGCTTTGGAAAAAGAGAGAGATTACTCTCTCCATTTTAGGCTCAGGCAAGTTCAAGCACAACACACTGCACCAGCTCTAGTTACCTATCTAGGAGCAGCAGCCTCTCTAGCACTGAGTCTACTAAAAAGTCAAGTACTGAAAATCCGGTGTTTGCACTATATGTTAGAAAGTATTTTATTATTGTATAGCTTTGTGAAAAGAGAGGCCACTTTAAAACAGGTGTATTTTGGAAAGGAGGTAACGTCTCAGTTTTAGAGGAGAGAATATCTAGCTTCTTTTCCGACAACCAAAACAAGGTGAATGGCAACCCTGTTCTATACTCGCTCCAAAAGCAGCAGAGATGACAAATGCCACAATTTTCCAGTGTGTTGCTTCATCGAGAAAATATTTTAAAGTGTGGTGTAATTGCTGTATGTGAGAATGAACTGGTGGCTCTGTTCATTTGTCCCTCGTCACCATCATCCTGATTTGCAGTGAGCAACAGGGTTATTCACATGCTTAGATTACACACATGCTTCGATGCTCTGCTGGATCAAGGCCTAATTGACACCCTAATTGACAGGCTCAGTTGAGAGACTGAAGACTAAATTGGGCTTGGAAGCTGAAACGTGATGTATGTTTTTACCCTCAGAGGTGGTTTGCCCAGGCTGTGTTTGAGATGTGTTACTGAATAATGCTTTCCACCTTCTGCTGTAGCTTTTGTTGCATTTCTTTTGTGGCCAGATAGAGGACTTCAGATGCTGGGCAAAGAAAACCAAATAAATATGTTAGTCTAAACTAATGACATGTTGAATGCTAAATTGAAACAAACAATTTTATCTTTGGTCTTTCTGAAAGAACAAGTTTGTTAAAAGAAATACTAACAGCCGTTTATTCAAAACCAGTTGATTAAATGAAAGTGTAACTAATTGTTAGATGTTTGTTTCATGTAGACTCAAAGGTAGAATCACAACAGAAGTAATTAGGGTAATTATTAAGGTCTGTATTTAATTCAAACCCTCAGAGAATATTACATATTCATTTGAGTGAGCTATATTCCCTACTAAAAAGATAGCGGTTTCTCAAAGCTTTCATTTTCAGGTATGTTTTTGGTAGTGTCATTTTATATGGTATCATGTCATCTTGCTCTCTTTCTACTGTGACAGCATTTGTTATTCATAATGATGGCAATCAAAGGGGAAATGTTACTGGTAATTTCTGTGTGCACTTCTAACCCCCAAATATTTGTAGCAGTCATTTGAGTAAGGCATTTGAGAATTTGAGGATAGGGACATTAGGATGAACTTGCCTTGATCTCTTGACAGAATGTGCTACGTACATTAAGATACTAAAGCTAGGCATTTTTATATACTCCTAAAAAAAGTGCAGTGAGACATTAGGCATAGAATAAATGAAAATTTGAGGCAGTACTTGTAGCCTTTTACTGACAATGAAGAAAGATCTAGCTCTGTTTCACATTATTTTCTTCTTTTTAAGACTAGTTTTATAAAATGCAAGGAAAATCTACAAAAGGAATGGTCGAGAGTGTTCACTGTGGAGAGGTTTGCAAAGGGCTGTTTCAGACTGTAGACTGAAGATGAATTTGTATCAGTGCAATTTTTGGGGAAAAAAAAAAAAAGACCCATAGTGGCAGGATATCTTCCTATATCTGTTGCTGGCACATGACACACACCATCTCTCCAGGGCAGTTGGACCAGTGTGGTCTCCTCCTGAATGGAATTAATGCTTGGATTTAAATCCAGATTCTTGTCTTGGTAAAGCCAGGTGTATCTCTTGAATTCCTAAAATGCAAAAGTGTTGATCAGACAGAAAAGAATGTTGCTTGCTAAATTAGTACGAACCATTTTTCCCCTTGTGTTTTGATCCTGCAATAACACTCAGACAGTACGTGCCAAATGTGTATATTTCGTAGAATCAAACACAAATAGGATCAAAGTTCTCTCAGCCAGATTCCTCAGACCATAGCTCTCAAATGATAAGCTATTGGAATATTGTTAGTGCCATTCTTTAAACAGATACATAACACTAGAATTAAAAACAGCAATGGCAACAGATTTGTATTGCCCTTTTCTATTATTGTAAACGTGTAGTAGTGGTGATTGATAGTAGTACCTAGTTCATCTAATTTACTTGTACATCGGTATAAGCGTAAGGCCTTAGTATGGAGCGAACTGTAAGGTTATCATGACAGTCTGCCTTTCTAAGGTACAAGCCACTGGTGTGCTATGGAGCAGAACAAAAAACTACATGCAGAGGAAGAAGTTGACACAATCATAAAAAAAAAAGGGTGTACACGAGTTACAGGTGGTAGCATTACACTTTTTGTAATTACAGCTCTGCAGATAAAGTCATATCTGCATATTTGTTGTAGTTCACATTTGACCCCTTTGGACATTTATTTTTTTTGGCACCAAATGTGATATCCCTTCTTATTTGTGACCATTTTAAGTGCACATTGTTAAATGAGAAATAATGCAGGCTCGTTACTGACCACTGGGGACTGTGGAGATGGCGTAGGTGTCTGCTAGAAGACAGAAAGCAAGGGATTGCTCACTGATGAAACCTTTTGGCAAAATGACTGCACAAGCATTGTGCTTGTGTGTTAGGACTCAGCATTTTGTTGCTTGTCCCCATTTCTAGAAGTATAGCTAATTAGAGAAAAAAAATAAAGCNGTCATTGGCCTTCTTGGCCACCTGGACACACTGCTGGCTCATGTTCAGCCAGCAGTCAACCAACACCCTGAGGTCCTTTTCCTCCAGGTAGCTCTCCAGCCACTCTTCCCCAAGCCTGTAGTGCTGCTGGGGGTTGTTGTGACCAAAGTGTATGACCCGGCACTTGGCCTTGTTAAACCTCATACAATTGACCTCAGCCCATCGCTCCAGCCTGTCCAAATCCCTCTGCAGAGCCTTCCTACCCTCAAGCAGATTGACACTCCCGCTGAGTTTCGTGTCATCTGCAAATTTACTGAGGGTGCATTCGATCCCCTCATCCAGGTCATTGATAAAGATATTAAACAAGACTGGTCCCAAAACTGAGCCCTGAGGGACACCGCTTGTGACTGGCCACCAACTGGATTTAACCCCATTCACCACAACTCTCTGGGCTCACCAGCCAGCCCATTTCTAACCCAGTGAAGAGTCCACCTGTCTAAGCCATGAACTGCCAGCTTCTCCAGCAGAATGCTGTGGGAAATGGTGTCAAATGCCTTACTGAAGTCCAGGTAGACAATATCCACTGCTTTTCTCTCATCCACTAGGCGGGTCATCTCATCATAGAAGGAGATCAGGTTGGTTAAACAGGACTTGCCCTTCATGAACCCATGTTGGCTGGGCCTGATCCCCCTTCCTTTCAGTCTGCCGACTGAGTTAGTCAGATAAGCCTTGCGCTCACTATGGTACTCTTCCATCCTTGCAATGTCCTTCCTCTTTCAGGCTCCAGGAGAGCCATGTAGGACTAGCTCTGCTGGTGTTCATAGAAGTCTTCCATCCAAACACCATTTCTCCCACCTCTCTTTACAAAAGGTGTATGCTTTTTCCACATTTAAAATTACTAATGGCTTTATAAAAAGATACTGTGAAAAGCTGGAATGCAACTGAACTGAATCCTCACGTAAGCAACCATCTTGCAGTAGAGTCAGGATCCTTATCATACAGCTTTAGAGTGTGCATTTCCTAACCCAGTAGTCCATTACTTTAAAAATTTATATAATTTCTTTCCCAACCCAGAAGTCTCTCTGCTTTATGCCCTTTCTTTGCACTTTGGGAAGGAAGAGGGGTTAATAGACAGAGCATCTGTCACTTGTGTAGTGGACAGCCCAGCCCTTACCCTTGACAACACAAAATACCTCACCTGCCTTATAAGAAAGCCAGGCTTGGCCTTCTGTGCCCTATCACGGCTCCGAACTGGTACTGTGTGTCACAGAGGA
This sequence comes from Baryphthengus martii, assembly GCA_013396935.1. Taxonomy (NCBI): domain Eukaryota; kingdom Metazoa; phylum Chordata; class Aves; order Coraciiformes; family Momotidae; genus Baryphthengus; species Baryphthengus martii. The sequence continues at coordinate 11,536 of VWZK01001860.1, read as the reverse complement.
TTTACAGAATTCTGGTTTAGATCCATTTCTAATGATAAAGGAGTTACTTGATCAGATCCATATTATATGATGTCTGCCTCCAGACAGACATGTATACACTTTCGAGGAGGTAGAGAAAACATGAACATTTGCTTTAAAAATGATGAAATTTTGTAAAATTATTGTTAACACTTACTTGGCTTTGGTTTCCGTTATGCACCAGCTTACACTCAAATTAAAGAACACATGAAGACTTTCGAGGTTTTGTTGTGTTTTTTTTTCTCTTTCAAGATCTGTGTCCAATTATTAGGCTCTCCACAGTGTTTTGTTGGGATGGACTGTGCCATTAATATTCCTACAAGCCCTCTCTGCAGCTTATGGCTTACTGTATTTGTACCCCTACAGATGGACTTTTTTGCAGTACATCCTATGCAGCAGCAGCCTGGAAAACTGTTAGAGGTGGTCAGTTGTGTTACACACATTTTCTCTGCTCCCTCCCTCTACCTCGGTATTAAAATGTATTCAGTTTTCTTGTTATCTGACACAACTTTTTGTATTTACAGAACAGCGTGTGGTGTGACCATGAACACTTCTCTTCCCTGCTGCCTTCCTGGGTGCTTTATGGAAAACAAATAGGAGGGTTAAAATGGTATTTCTCACTTTCCAGCAGCTGAGTCCTGGATTCCATTGTTGAGACTCAATATAACAGGGTACACGATGAGTGTTGTGTTTCTCAACACGGAGAGCTGCACTAAGACGATTAAGATTTGCCACTAAAAGCCGGGAAAGTTAGATTTTATTCCAATCTTTGTCTTTTATTTTCCATTTAACCTGGATAAGAGTTCTGAAATGTGACTGTTGGTTTGTTTGGAAATGTTACCAACACCTGAATGAGTTTGCTGGATTGGGTGTTCTGATGAGTTCTGTTGCCAGGCTGAGTGTACCTGAGGCTGCTTATATTAGCCAGTGTTCATAAACCAATTCCCCAAACAAAATACACTTTATTAAAGAAAATACAGTTGTGTTGGTTTAAATGTGTCTATGCACAGAAACAAAATCCTATTCCAGAAAAAAAAAAAAAAAGGTAGTATGTCTATGCATAGAAACAAAATCTTATTCCAGAAAAAAATTTTGGTTTAAATGTGTCTATATGTAGAAAAAAAATTCTAGTCCAGAAAAAAACATTTGGTGTCTACTGTGTACTGTAAAATGTATGGTAGCATCCATCTTCTGAAAACGGATAGTCTCTACCCAATGACCCAATGCAAGCACCTGTGAATCTGTAGATCTCACTGTGGGAAGTGTCGAATGTCTCACGTTCCCACCACTAAAACAGTCTCTTGTTTCATCATCCTGTTCTGAGACTAAATGAATTGTCTTTAACATAGCATAAAAGTCTTCAATTTTTAAGATTTTCTACATTAGTATTGGTCAAATTTTCCCCAAATGTACAGTTTTCTAAAGTTTGCAGTTAAAATTCCATTTGTATTACAAACCTTTTAAAACATGTAATGACATGTACAGTGGTTTTGGCACACCTACCAATTGGAGCATTTTTATGATCAAAAAAAAATGGAATACACATTTTTCTAAATATCAATGTAGAATTTTTTCTGTGGCATATTTTTAACATTTTTGTTGTTATTATTTAAAGTAGCTCATATTGTTTACCTAGATTATGGCCAATTTTTAAAAAATAAAGGCGTGATTGGGAGCTGAAGGGATAGAAAAAGGGTAAATATCAGAAACCACTGTGCCCTGGTGCATGGCAAATGAAAGAAATGGGAGTCCACATTCAATAGCTTGATTTTTAACCGTATTACTTTCTATTATATCTTCATAGCTCAATCATCTTCATGTAAGTCAACAACAACAGGAAACAATCATTGGAGCATCTGTTGCTTTTCTGGGAAGGAAAAGTGTTGGATTTAGCATCCCTTGGGGTCTTTTGACATGTGTAACACAGGGAACTGAAAAAGAGTTCTGAATGACATTTACTTCGGTAGCACTCCCTGGTCATTGTGAAGAAGCAGCCCAAGATGTTTGAGGAGTTCTGTGATTTCCCATTGATGCCAGACCTTGAATCCTGCTTAGAGGAAGATGGGACAAGGAAAGGCCATTAAACTTAACAGTGAATTAGGCCACGTCTGTATTATCAGACTCTGAAGTGTTCTCAGTTTCTTGGGTTTCATCTGCATGCTGGTCACATCCTGACTCCATCCTGGAGGACAAACAGGCGTGCACCAAACTTTAGCTTTACCCTCTGCATCCAGGTTTCTGTTCAACTGGATGATCATCACCTTGTCTAGTTAGTAGGATGCTGTGACTCCAGGGCTTATGTCAATAGGCACGTTAAATACATAAGCAAAGAAAAGGTCAGATCCTCACAACCTTAGGAGCTGCTTTTTTGAGGAAGGAATGCTAAGCATTGGTGATTTCTAACACTTATGTGATGTCTTTTAGGACATATTGATGTCACTGCCATCAGACAATAAATTCAGCTTCTTACTTTCATGGATCTAAATGTAGTAATATAGCAGCAAGAGTTTGTGAATTTTTGAAGTTCCTATGTACAAGACCTTGATTTAATTTATCTCAGTATGTTGTGACAAAAATCACAAGCAGGGTATAATGACAAACAAAATGTAGCGTTGACATTTTTTTAAGTATTTTTGGTAGGACTTACTGGGAGGGAGGGAAGAATTGCTATTTTCTGTTAATTCAAAGAGGATATGGGTCATACTGACAATTTTAGTATGTGAGTGTCAGCATAGTGTACATGTCAAGATCCTCTTGGTCCTTTTCTCTCTGTGTTGCACGTGCGGTTCAACAGAGGCAGTAATAGTGCTGTGTATGTTGGCTGGAAGTTGAGGGTAAAGAGTTGCTCTTAAATCCACAGAGCATCGTCAGCATGGAGATAGTGTTCCAGTTCCATTCTAAATTATTTAGCATAGTGAAGACCTTATGTTTAAAATAATCTATATTTGTGCACCTGTAGTATAGTGATTTGTCAGGGAAGGATGTTTTGGATGGATGTAGGTACCAGTGTTTGTGTCTCTCATGAACAACAAAACTTCAAATGCTAGTAAAGGCTAAATGAGAGTCCTTACAATAGTAGGACTGAAATAATGAATAAAATTAGTATGTTGGAGAGAAAAACAAAACAAAACAAAACAAAGTGGTACTAAATCGCTAAGATGACGTTTCCTGTTTAAAGAACCTTTTTGCATCCTATTCACTAGCAATGTTGGAGGCACCCAGCGCTGATCAGCTCTGTCTATTGCTACCTTTTTAAAAGATCTCATGCATTCACATTCTGTGGGATACTGGATCAGAAATAATGCTGTGCGGTTAGCAACAAATAAAATGCCCACCTAACAATTCCCATGCAGCTTTTAAGTTCTTGAAATATTTTCTAAGGTAAGCAGAAACTCCTGGGACTCTGTACTGCAATCATCTGAATAATGCCCACAACAAAACCTCCATAGTACTTGCTGCCTTCATTCCAGTGACGTATTGTTGAACCTGCTACAAACACACATAACATTATTTTTTATATTAATATATATTACAAATTTGCCCAATTTTGAATTTAGAACTCCAGACTCATTGTTTCCTAAAGTGAGGTAGCATGTGTAGTGTCATCACTGGATCGTGCAGTACATTTCTAACTCAATTATTGGTGATAATAATGAGAGTTTATTAGGTGTGTAGGTCTAACAGAAACACCACTCAGTATCTACACGTTTGTCATTTTCAGTCCCCCAAAAAGAGAAAATGTAAATTAAAACTGATGAGAAAAGCATTCATTGGGGTATATGTCACACAGCTGCAACAGGGATAATTGGAAGCTTAAGCCCTAATCCTGCAAACTCTTAAGGGACACTTAACTTCAGTACATGCAGGTTGACTCAAATGCAATTACTGATTTTTTTCCAAAGTGCACTTGCTAAAGTGTGTGATAGACCGGGGCAGAAATGGGGCTTTATTTAGCAATGAACTGCTGAAACTATGCAAGGAAACAGACCTGTAGAGTTACAGTTGACTCCTACAACATTTTTATGTAGCACATGAGGATGTGTATACAGAATTCACTTCTCTAGTATTCTTCAAGGACATTGAAATTATTCATGGAGTAATAAATTTGCATTCAAAAGAGAACAATATAAATAGAAAAACAGAAATCGTGTAGCAAATAGCGGTATGTTTAAGATAATCTATAAGAGTGCACCAGTAGTATAGTAATTTGTCAGGGAAGGATGTGTTGGATGGATATGACTATCAGTGTTTGTGCCTGTCATGAACTCACATCCTCAGCAAGCTCTGAGTTTTTTAATGTTATGATATTATTTAATTTTATTCTTTTAATCTGAAGATCAGTAAGGGGATGGTTTTATCTTAATCATCACTCCTTTCTTCATAAACATGCAGATGTTCAGCCTTCTTGTGATGATTTTTTTATGCATGAGGACAATGGAGTGAAGTAGTTTCACCTTAAACACTATTAAAACTGGTGATCTGGTTATATTAATATCAGAAGGGCATATTATTGCTTGTGCCTTTTTAGAAGTTTGGAACATACCGCTTGGAGTGACGTTTTTTTTCTCCTTTTATTTTCTAGTGGCAGAGTGTAACATCAACAGGAAGGAATGTTTCTGGACTTTTTTAGAAAGGTGTGTTTGAAGATATTTTTCTTAACTCAGCTCTGATCAACAGAACTGACGGTTTTGGATATCCTCATTTTTCCTAATGGGAAGCTCTTACCCAACATTGCTTCTTTCAGGAAAACACTGATGGAATTTTTTTAAGCATTTATTTCCATGTATATAAAAGGTTTTCAGTGTTTTTTGTATGCAAGTGGTTGAAAATTGTCCTAATTCAGTGAACTTTTGGCTACCTCTGATAGCAAAAAATTTATATCCTTTCGAAATAGGAGAGAAATTATCTTGGGTTTGTTTTCTTTATTCCTGTATTTGGGATGCCAGAGGAAATGAGTATGTCAGAGTTACGAATTAGTTGGGAAGGAAACATGTTGATTGAGAGATGGGTAGGTAGGAAAAGGAGTTTCTCCCAGCCTATACTTTGAGACCTGAAGATATTTCGCTGAGTCTGCATCTGGATGCACCTTCTGGCTGCATCTCACTCCCTGATGTTGATGAGGTGTCTCATTTAATGTGAAGTCAGTTATTTCTCCTGTTGATCTCAGATGGCAAAGTGTGACATTGACACTTAATATTACTGTTGGAGGGGGGCTAAACAGAAATTTAGAGAGATTTGTTATATCGATAGCTCATATCAGTAGCTCATGTCTGTCGCATCCTGTTTTTCACTGAAAGGAAGGACAGGAATGCAGCTGGCTGGAAATCACTGCATGGCCTGGCCAAGCCTCTGTCTGGATGACGTGAGGGCACTAGAATTGTTTGGGACGATGTGGAGTGCAGATCCCAACAGCTAGACAAAGCCTGTGAGTGCACAGTTGAGACACTGATTTTTGTTGTGTGGAGTCTCCTCAAGGTGAGACTGTTCACACAACTTGAAGAGAAAAAGTTTAGAGCATGCCCACAGGATATTCTAGACAAAGGCATCTCATTCATTTTATACTTCTATCTACTTGAGATTCGGGCTGCCAAAACTGTTTCTGAGGTACACACTGGCGAGGGCAAAATACTGGCCTTTGTAGAGTAAGCAGTGTGTGAAAAAGTGGTAACCGTTCTTGTCCTTTTGAAATTAAAATTATCAGGACTCTTGTGCTTTACACTGGCTTCAGCAGTTCTGTTGTGCATTGTCTGTTCTGAAAATACATTCTTCAGACATACGAGTTTTTGACATAACCCTTCCTGCTCCCAGGTCATTCAAGAGGACAATTAAGAGCTATGTGAACCATTTCCAGACATGGGAACTTCTCTGTATCTAAAGAGCTGTGTGGTCTGAAATAGAGGCAGTGCTTGACTTTGCAGTAACATCTACTAGGTGATGTTTGAGGGCAGGTGGACAAAAGGAGCATCAGGAGCTCTCCTCAGTGGTGAGAAGTCTACAGAGCAGAGCTGACAGGCTCAGGTTGCCTCTGCTGCCAATGGACAGAAATAGGCACACATGTAGCTCATGAGCTACCCATACACGTTTAAACATCCAGTCAGATTTTGAGTATCTCCAAGGATGAAGACTCTACAACCTCTCTCGGTTGAACCAAGGATGAACTGAATTTTGCCCTTAAAAATGCCCATTTCCCTCCAGTGAATATAATGGAAACCTGGATGATAATTTAGATGGAGACACCTGGTATAGGTGTAATAAAGCCTGCCCCTGTTGATCACTTAAACTATGATTTAGGCAGCATAGAGATGGTGTGAATTTGGCTTTCTTGCATCATAGAATCATAGAATGGTGGGGATTGGAAGGGACCTCAAGAGATCATCGAATCCAACTCCGCTGCCAGAGCAGGATCACCTAGGGCAGGCCACACAGGAACATATCCAGATAGGTTTTGAAAGTCTCTAGAGAAGGAGACTCCACAATCTCTTAAGGGCAGCCTGATCCAGGCTCCATCACCCTCACAGTAAAGAAGTTTCTCCTCATGTTGAGGTGGAACTTCCTGCGTTCCAGTTTGTGCTCATTGCCCCTCATCCTATTACAGGACACCACTGAAAAGGGACTGGCCCCTTCTTCTTGACACCCACCCTTCAGATATTTGTAAACATGCGTATGATCCCCTCTCAGTCCTCTCCATACTAAACAGCCCCAGGTGTCTCAGCCTTTCCTCCTAAGAGAGATGTTCCAATCCCTTAATCATCTTTGTAGCCTCCATTGGACTCTCTCTAGTATTTCCCTATCCCTCTTGGTCTGGGGAGACCAGAACTGGACACAGTACTCCAGATGAGGTCTTACTAGGGCAGAGATTCTCTACTTGAGATTTGGGCTGCCAAGACTATTTCTGACATACACACTTGCATTTACCTGTCTTTTATTCAGACATAATTTTAATAATGTGCATAATATACTGCCTTATTTTCCAGCCATATGATGCAATATCAAAAAATGAATTAACCAGTCCAGGTTAACCATAAGCTTTTACCCAAAAATTGGAAGAATTTTTTTAAAGTTGAAAATTAGTAACCTGCTTTTTCTTCTTTGCTACTTCAGTGTTCTGTACTGTAGTAACAGGTTGATTATTTATTTCTGCTCCTTTGGAGCAGAAACATGCTTCTTAGCATATGCATTATAAATTCAATATCATACTTGTGATGCCAGCCCAACTGCACAGGGCACAGGACTGGTGCACTAGGACTTTTTCTCAGATGGTGCTCTCAGTGAAGAGTCATGACAAAGAGTGTGTGCCTAGAAGTTAGAGGAATGTTAGCTCCGGTATGCTGGCCTCTACTGCATGGAATGACTGAGTTGGTCCCCTTCTAGTGCATGAAAAAGGTAAGAGTTTTCCTGATGCAAGAGCTAAAAGATGTTAGACATTAGGAAGAAGTTCTTTACTACGAGGATGGTGAGACACTGGAATGGGCTGCCCAGAGAAGTTGTGGACACCTCATCCCTGGAAGTGTTTAAGACCAGGCTGGATGAGACTCTGAGCAACCTGGTCTAGTGGGAAGTGTCCCTGCCCATGACAGGGGGTTGGAACTAGATGATCATTAAGGTCCCTTCCAACTCAAGCCATTCTATGATTGCCGGATTCTCTGTTTTTCTTCCATACGGTGTAGGCTTGTGTTTTGCTGAGTCAGAGTCATCAGGTTACTTTCTTTCATTTTTTTTGAGTCTAGCAGAATTACTTGGATGAAATATTCTTCTACAATGTCAGCAGAGAGTTAATGTGAAGTACTGTTATATGCATACCCTTGTTAATGTACATATAGTTATGACATAGAATTATGCATGTAAGAAGTTGCTTAGGCATTTAATGTAATAGTAATACCCAGAGAAAAGCCCATAAATAGCTGATGTTGTTAATGTACCTGGAAGTCAGGTGCAGAGTTTTTCTATGACAGTATGTGTACAGGTATTCTTTGTTCAGCTTGTTCTGCAGAGACTGACATCTTTGTAGATAGATGTTGCACAGAGTAGTTTCTGTTTGTGTTTGTTTCAGTTGCGTTACAAGTAGCTTCATGGTCCTTAAATGATCTTGGCATTTCATGTGAGCTAAGATCCAACAGCTTTTATCTTTGACTTAGGGGTGTAACTAGAATTTCTGTCATGATAGTTCTGAAACTTAATGTCTTAGATTTGTATTCCAATGCCTGCTAAAGATTTTCTGTAAAGTTTTAAGAATGTGTGATCAAGCTTGTTTGACACTGGTGTCACTATAATGTGGTTTTGTCCATACATATATGTGCATGTACACTCTATATGAACACATAGATATGGGTATGTGAATATTCATGCATATAGCAACTTGCTGATCTAAAAATGTTCAAGATTACTTGCATATAGGGATTTTTGAATCCTGGAATTATATCTTGTAGTGAACAGAAAGTATGATCACTCCTAATGGGAATTTTTTCCTTGCTGAGATTGTATTTGTATGTGAAGGAGTATGTCTAATACTTTTACAGGTCAAGGCAGACAAAGGTAGTACTGTTATAATTACTTTATTTTGTTTCCACTGAAAGGGACACAAAAGGAGCAAGGATACTTGCCAAACTGATACTGGACGTCTGTAGAAATTAAATCTGATTCAGCTATGAGCACATTACATATTTACCTGATGAGGGGAGAGAAATTTTCACACTTGTTGCTCAAGTAGATACGTGAGTTTGGGATTTGTTTTCTTTCTTTTTTTTTCTGTTTTTTTTTTTTTTTTAACCTAGATTTTAATTTAGATGAAGAGGAATGGGAGTGTCTTTGTGGTGTCTGTGTAGTGTATTGATTTCAATGTTGTACTTTAGAGGACTAATTTACCATGTGTATCTTATCTATATGAGTATGTCCTTCATGTCCAGTTTAATAAATGTTAAGTTCTTGCCTTTTTATTTTCAGTAGGACTGGGCTTAATCAATCGGGTTTTTTCCCCCAGGGCATTCTTCTCTGCATCACAGAGTTGTCCTTTTACCTGTTCAGTGTAATTTAACCTGAGTCAGGAAATCAGTTGAATCAGTGTCTGGGACACAAACAAATCTAAGAAATAAATGCTTCTACCATCCCTGGGGCTTTAAGATTTTCCAGCACAGTCATATTATGTAGTGTAATAAAGCTCCAAAAAGCAAAGTGAGTAAGAGAATTAATTCTGTCCTCAGTCCTCAGGGACTGACTGGATTCTTAAAACCTCTTTGGTGAATGTCTGTCCAATGAAATTGCCTTGTTTTATTCCATCTACCTGTGATAGTTCTCCGAATCTTATTTTGGTGTCCAGTTACGCAAATCGTGATTAATTTGGGGTATGAAAGACAGCAGAGGAAATCCTGAGTTCTTCACTCTCCCATGACCATACTATTAAGCCTCAAAGCACAGCATGTCCAACAAGCAGGCTGGTATCTCCAAACTTCTAGTTTTAGCCTATTACAGAGGGACCTTTGACTTATTCTTCATAAAAGACTTGGTTTTAGTATATGCCAAGAGTCTTTAGGAAAAAAAAAAAACCACCATACTTGAAAAGATGATACTAGACTTACTTCTCCACAAAATAGGTGCAAATCCTGTTTGCTTTCCTTTTGACTCTAACCCAATTGTTGTTACTCTTCTGAATTACTCATGCACAATGAAGCAAGTCTAAGGCAATGTGTCATCTTAAACTTTGAAAATCTTAACCACTGCTAATTTGTGGTTTTGGGAATGAGAAAGGGTTACCTATAGTTTTCTTTGAATTTCACTGAGGTTTGACATTCAAGTTTGTGCTGTTATTTGTAGCAATAACAACAATAGCAATTAGAGTTCAACAGATTTCATCCAGAGGTGCCACATTTACATTTCAAGGGTAGTGCATGGTGAATGGATTTTATATAGTCACTCCTCAGTGAAAACAGCAGTGGTGGTGGCAGTATTAAAGTGGTTAGTCAGGATGCCTCTGCCCAGGCCACCACATAGCAACCACTATGTTTCTAAGGACAAATAGCTCTTGCCTGCCCTAAGCAACTGGATGAGAACATCAAAACATGCCTTGTGAGAGACCTCTAATACCCATTAGTGTTAGCAACTGTTACCTCAATCATGAATGACACAGCCCTAATTATTAAGGTAATTAGAAGTTATAACACTGGCAATATTAGAGGGAGAACTTCTAAAGCCCATTAACAATGTTACTTTAAGTGATCTGGCTGTGAACTGTTCAAATCTCTAATTACATTATACGTCTGTCTTAAAGGGTGATGTAATTAAGTGATGGGAGAGGGAATGAATATATAGTGACTACTGTGCTATACTTTGTAAGTACTATTTTCACAGAAACCAGCCTGAGTAATGTCATTATGTCATTTAGGGGTAAGGTTTTTTGCTCAACTGTATACCACATGTAGCTAAAAAATACATATCCTCAGAATATATAAAAAAATGACATATCATAGTTTAGTGCAATTTTATTATCAAAATTAGGTCATATTGGCTACATTATTCATGCATGACAAAGCCATCAGTGACATACCCATGCCACCTCAAAGAGCCCTACACCACCCTTTACCGGTGTGAGCGGATAAATACCAATATCTTGTATGTCCTACATGGAGGAAAGCTATTTTAAATATTTTTTAAAGAAAATACATGAAATGTTACCAAAATGAGTCAGATTTGTCAAAAGTTAACAACAGTTATGCTTGGGTAAGAACAGAGGGCAGACTTCTGCATTTTAGCTTTTAAGTATTGACATCATGAGTTTTTACTGAGGAATGGAGAGCAGAGGAAGCTTAGCACCCAACCCCTTTTCAGATTGGAAAGAAAGGTGGAAGAAAATGGGGATATAGTGAAAAACAGACTTGGATGGATGGATGGATGGATGGATGGATGGATGGATGGATGGATGGATGGATGGATGGATGACACTATAATTCTGCAGTTGTCTTCAGGAAGTTACCATAATTGCTTTTCATGAAATACGAAAAATAGTTGGGAACAGATTAGCACTTTTCTATAGTGAGTAAAATATCCATTATCTCAGCAAAGAGAACAAAATAAAATAATTCCCTCCTTCCAGTTCTTTTTATTCAGAAAGTGGCTTTTTTTTCTAACCATGAAACCTCCAGGTTCTAAAAGACAGTGGGATCCAGGTGCTGGCGTTTGGTTTTGTGGTTTTTTTGCATTAGCCTTCGCCAAAACCTCACCATTTGTATATATATGCAGCAAAGTTTGTTGTCCAGTTAGGTGGTTACATTTTAAAAATCTTTCTTCTAGTTTCAGTGAAAGCAGAAAAGTTACATATGCAACAAAGCAAATTAAAATCCAAACTTTTTTTCTGCTCATCTTTTTACATTCATTATCCTGTCATGAGCTGAGAACTCTCTTTTTCACATTTTTAGAGATGATTAGTGGATAAACCTTATACCCTTCCTCATATTTTATGTGGTGGCTGAAGTGAGGAGAGTTTGTACTGCTGTCTTGGAGTGATGCCTCAGGCCATCAGGGCAGAGAT
>VWZK01001859.1:138669-160055 GCA_013396935.1 Baryphthengus martii | reverse complement strand
AAAAGTATATTGTCCAAGAACACGGTTTCCAGAGGAAGATCTCAAAACAAAATGCGGTGCTGCTCCTATGCCAAAAACTCTCTTGAATCATGGAAAGTTTAATGGGTCTTAACAGAAGTTGGACGGTTGTCTCAGCCTCGAGAGATGCTTCTGCGTGTTTTGTGCCATCTGGAGGAGTCCCTGTGTGCTGGGGCCGTCTTACCTTGTGTAGGTGCTTTGGGGCACTGGTTGAAGTAGGAATGCTGAGGGATGTGCCACGGAGACTGCTTTTGCAGTTGCTGGAGGATGGACAAAACACTGGAATTACACACTGCTTGGTTTTTTTTCCCAAAAAACCCTTGCAATTTCTTGACTAACAGGTGACGTAACCTGGGAAAAGGACAGAGGAACAGTCACATAAGCAAAATATCGCTGTTGAGGTTTCCTAGAGAGGAATTAATGCAGAACAGGAGCTATTTACTTCTGCAAGTTTCTACAGGCAAGTTACGTTCTTGACAACTCTCCAGTTCTCGTGATAGTTGGAGTAATTTAAAGCTCTGACTCCTGAAACTGTATAAATAAGAATGTCAAGTTTCATTCAAAAATTATAATAAAGCATATTTTTAGCCTTCCTGACTGCAGCCTAAACCTTTAAGGTATGGCCTTAGTAAACTCCAATGTTTCTAAACAACAAAAAACAATGGCAACCCTTTTTTTTTGTTGTTGTTTTTTTTTTGATTTAGTCTTGGGATTAACTTCAAGTGGGCAATACTAGAATTATCAAACCTTTGTGACCAGTAGAGCTAAAGGCTCTTGAAGGATTTCACCGCTTCAGCACTTCGGTTTCATTTGAAGTGGTGGAGAAAGAGAGCAGCCAGTTTATTTCCCTAGTTATTGAGGCACCACTGGTGATATATTTGTGGCCCTGTATATTTAATACAGGCTTTGATGTTTTCCCTTATGCATCTTTTTATTGTATAAATAACGTCCTTGTTTCGTAGCGTTTGTTGTCGGTGCGTGCAAATACTTTCCTCTTTTGTTTCACCCTTCCCTAGTGACCTGTTACATTTAGTTATAGGATGTGCAGAAAGGAAATAATTAGTCTCACTTTGATCTGCCCTTGAAATTGGGCCGTGCTTTTTAAACCGCTGCAGGAGCAGAGCAGTGAGTTTGTTTCTGCTCTCCTCAGCAACAAAGCGCAGAGTGATTTTTTCAGGCCTTGCGAATTCTTGTCTTACGGTAACCTAAAGAGCCACGCTCTTTTTAACAGTCGAGTTGTAGATGGAGGCTTTCCTTCCCAGGTGCTGCAGATAGGGCAGTGCCGTGCCAGGAGCTCCTGAACTGTGAAATCAGAAGAGACCGTTCGAGCATCGCTGCTGAGCACGTGCGTGGGTGCCTGTTTCATCTCACCCCCCTCTACTTTCACATAGGCCCTCACCTTCTTTTAGTTTGTTTTTTTCCACTTCTTTACGCTGAGGCTTAGTTTGTTGTTGATTCATTTTTACATACCTCTATGGCTTTTCATTTTTTTCTTTTTTTTTCATTTTTTCTTTTTTTCACATTGGCATTCTGCTTGGCACTACAGGAGCAAATTATTAAAGGTTCCTTGCTCCAAGGAGCTCTGGAAAAAAAAAATTAAAAAAAAAAGAGAAATCTGCCAGAAGTTATTTGAAGTGGGCTGTGAAATTTGCAAACTGGTAGTGGAAAACCACGTACAGTTTTCTGTTCCTGGTCTCCACAGTCTGGAAGCAAAGCAAAGCTTGGGTGATAGAACAAAACCAGCTTTGAGATTTGTTTTTTCCAGCTGGTGGTGGTGAAGGAAAGTCTTGGGTAGTATGGCCACAGCTTTTGACTGTGTGCCCGTCTAGTTCATTTGCTTTTACTCAAGTTGAACCTTTCAGGTTGCCTTTTTGGGTTTTTTAACCTTTAATTATTTCCTAGTGGGTGTTTGTTTTTTGAGCCACCAAATATATTAAAAGATAGGTAATGTGAAGATAGGAAACAGCTTTATTTCTCTTCGTATCCGGACCTTGTTTTTATGGTTTCTTTTCCTGCTCAGAAAAAAAAAAAAAAAAAAAAGAAAGAGCAGAAAGCATTTGGAATACAGAAAATATAATGGGTGCTGATTTCTCCTGCTACTCCCCTGGCTGTACGTTGGTGGGAGATTGTCCTGGTGCTAATAGAAAACTGTCTTGGTGATTCAGTAGATGGTCCTTGATATAAGGGAAATAATATTTGCTGTCAAAATCCTAAAAAGGCTTCCTTGTTGGATTTTTTTTTTTTTTCTGGCTAGGCAGCCGTTGAGTGAAGAATACGTGGAATTCCGTGCCGTGGTTGTGAGCATTTTACTCCTTAATCTCACCTCCTGTTTCACAAGCAATTCGTGGTTTTTTGTTGTAGTTCTAGACTTCAAGATCACAGATGTAAGGACTGTCCTTTTTTTATTTATGCAGCGCTCGGGCCACTGCAGTTGTGATTCTTGGTTGAAGGAGCTTTATGTTCTTGGAATATAAATAAATAGTGAGAACGAACAAATTTTTACCAAGACGTTGTTTAACGAGTATGGATGAAATGTGAAACCAAGGTCTCTGTAGCTCCTCAGAATTGAAGATCCCACTGTCTAGTTGGTATTATTTTTCATTACGATTTTGACTTGGATTAGCTCTTATTACCATTGAGTGATCATTTCCAGTCCAGTTCAAGTATTTTTGTTGGGTTTATCTATCAGCTGCCCAAAGCCATGGTGGTGTTGCTGTAAGATGACGACACCCCCTGTGCTGTACCCCAGAGCCAGATGCACTAGTTTATAAAAGTATCTTTAAACACTTCACACTGTTATGATGCTAAATGATGTAGGTTTTTCAAAATGCATTTATTTCTCTGCTGAGAGAGAGGCTTCAACTGTGTAGAGCAGCGGTGGTTATTCCTCGGTGTATGTTTGTCCATAAATGCATGTGAGAGGTAGAGATGTTAATATTAGTTTCACTAAGTCTACCAGGCTGGAAACGGAATGTAAATCTGAGTTTGTATCTCTCGGTTGTGTTTTGCCTCTAGCAGCTTTTAGAATGACAAATGCGCATTTTTAATGACTAAATGCAACATTAACAGAGAGCCATTCTGCCCCAGTTGTTTCATCGGAGAATGGACTTGCCGGAGACTGCTTTTAAGTAGCCATGTCCATCTAATCAAGGTTTCCCCCCTCCCTCTGAAAAAATTAAAATATTAAAAAGCAAAGAAAATGAGATTATTCATTTCTGCGCAAGCTTTGGAGTGAGGGCTGGAATACGAAGTATAAGGAAGAGGTCATATTGTGTGGCTGCGTGAAGAACGCTTTGCTCCAGAAGCCGGTATTTGTGTTCAGCCCTAGCACGGGTGGGCAGGAGGCTGTACGGTACCCCCGGGGCTGGGACCCAGCGGTGGTGTCACTATGGGTAACGTGCTGCCTTCTCCAGGCAAGGCTGTGGAAAACACAGCAGAGATGCAAAGCAGAAAGAAAGGCTGCAGCGGCTTTCCAAGGTATTTTCAGTCCTCTGTTAGTTGTGGGCAGTAGGGCCAGGGGGGATCCTGCCCCTCTGCTCCCAGGGCTCTGGGGACACCTCCCCCCTGCAGGGCTGGGTCCAGCTCTGGAGTCCTCAGCACAGCAGAGACAGGGAGCTGTTGGAGCGGGGCCAGAGGAGCCCCAGCAATGCTGGCAGGGCTGGAACCCTCTGCTGGGAGGCCAGGCTGGGAGAGTTGGGCTCGTGCAGCCTGGAGAAGAGAAAGCTTCGGGTAGACCTTACTGTGCCCTTTCAGGGCTGCAAGGGACCCACCAGAAAGATGGGGACAGACTTTAAAACAGGACCTGTTGTGACAAGACAAGGAATGATGGTTTAAAAGAGGGGAGATTTAGACTAGAGAGAAGGAAGACGTTTTTTACCGTGAGGATGTTAAGACCCTGGCCCACATTGTCCAGAGAGATGGTACGAGCCCTGTCCCTGGAACCATTCCAGGGGAGGTTGGCCAGGGCTCTGAGCAACCTGCTCTAGTTGCAGATGTCCCTGCTCCCTTCAGGGGGGTTGGACTGTGAAAATCCCTTCCAACCCAAGCCCATCTATGATTCTATGAGTCTAAGGGCATGACCGTAAAAGATGAGAAACTGGAAAACCCAAAGATGTCCTGGAACATCCTTAAGGTTCTCAGGCCTAAAATTAGACTCAGGCTTCGCTTTGTTTCCCTTGCAGGCTCACATGCCACACGCATCTTCCCCCAGTTGGTCTGTTCCGCGAGGACGGTGAGTGCTGACGCCGAGGAGCACTTGACTCCCTGGGAATGGGTTCCTTGTGACTTTCTGTGCTGGCTGTCATCACACGGTGGGAGCGGGCGGGCTACGCGGCAGAGCTGTCGTCACGTGCGGGCACGGCGCCGCCGACAGCAGCTATCCTGGGCCTGTTGCTCTTGGCGGCCAATGCGCTGTTGGCTGCAGGGAGGATGGAAGTTATTATTGGTGACCAGATGAGGTACAAAGTGTAGAGCTGACGTGAGGAGCCCACGCGCACGACGCAGTTCACCGTGTCCCTTACAGAGTGGTTTGAAATGTGAGCAGCGGATCAAGAACAGGCCACTGGATACCTCATCCCGTGCGCGTGTTGTAACGCTTCCCTCACAGGCTGTTCCTCGCATTTTGGTGGGATACCTATGAACAGTTATGCCCCAAAAATCCACTTTTTTTGCCAGATTTAAAAAAACAAACCAAACCCCACATTCGGGCATAGCTTGGCCATTCTGGGCAATGTCGAAAGCTTGTACTTGGGGCCGCGCTTCTGTGCAAATACGCTTCATTTCTCGTGTCCGTGCATTAAAGTGGAGTAGCGTGACCGCGTAGTCAACTGCTTTTTAAGACGGTGTATCTGTGAAGTAGACACGCTGTGAAATCAGCCTTACTCTGTGAGCTCCCAAACGGGCTACCTTAATTTTACTCAGAATTCGCTTAGCGCTGTTGTATCCGCATTATGCAGCATAAAAGCCCGTTAGATACGTGCTCGCCTGGGAACCCTGCGACTCGACACGAGCCTTTCGGATCTGTTTCCAGGCTGCTGCCAACTCCGCGTGAGAGGTGGGAAGGTTTGGAGGGGAGAGGTCGGGGTAAGCTGCTCTGCAGTGGGACTTTCAGTACTTTCTTGCTGTTGTGGAAGGGGCTGGTCGGCCCAGGATGTTGGGAGAACACAGAATTTGGCTTTTCCTTTTGCTTCTCCCTGCCTGTCCTGTTTCCTCTGGCTGCTACGGGAAAGCAGCGGGTTTAGAGCTGCCACCTTTAATCCCCCTTTGACTGGGCTGCAATTTCAGCCGAGCGGTCCCTGCTTTATAGGGAGGGAGAGGCACCCAGTATAATGCCGCACTAAGGGTTTTACACTTGGCTCCTTCCTTGCTGCGCAGCCAGGATAAGTCGTAACCGTTTCTCCAAATCCCTGCGAGTTCGGTTTTTTATTATTTTTTTTTTTTTCCTTCCAAATGAAGTGATTAACTTCTGCTGTAAACTTCCCCTTGTCTAGGGCATCCAGGCCTTGCGCTCAGCTTGACAGCATTCAAGATCTCCTGCCCACACAGACTATTAGGTTCTGCTTATCCTTCGTTTCCACTGCCTGGTGAAATATTAGATAACGGGGAAAGAGCTTATCTTACACGCGTCTGAGCTGACAAATATGGCAGCCTTTCACTAAAAAGGCTAATGCAGACGAGGCCTTTTCCCTGGCTAGAATAAGAATGAGGCCGGCGCTCGTCTTCTGCCGCTGACAACGGTCAGATGCGCGCGGCGTGATTTCCATAGCATCCAGACAGTGGGAGCACCCAGTATCTACCTGTCTAGTCAATACATCAGCTCTGCGAGAGCGGGGAGCTGAAGTTTGTCATTGAGGAGGGTTTCTAAAGCAGCACCGATGGATCTTTCAGCCCTCCTCCAGGGTAAACATTGTAAGCCGGGCAAATTTATTTACCAGCCGTGACAAATAACTCTGTCAGTCACTTGTGTTGTCTTCCCTAAATAAGATGTTCTCTATAAATGCCCTTATGGATTTCATTTTTGCGGCTTTAAGCAGAGGGGAGGGAGAAAGGGGCGGATTTCTTGCTGTTTGATCAGGTTAATATTAGTGTTTCTCTCCCTCTGTGTTTCTGCACATGAAAAAATAGCTTCAGTTTGGACTCTATGGTCTTAAAGGTCTTTTCCAACCTAAATGGATCTATGATTCTAATAACCTTCAGAGGGATCTGTTTCAGGATTTAACAATTCAAAGGTAGCAGCTGAGAAGCACTGTCCTTGTCTCAGTATCGAGGGGAGTTTAACTTAAAAGCATAGCTGGGAAATAAATCTTTACTGTGCTGGGGCTACCTGGAGAGGGAAGGAGGAGGGGGCAGGAGGGGGGCTGCTTTGCTCTCAGGATGCTGAGCAAGGCCTGTTACTCATTTCAGAAGTTTTCTTGGCTCATCTCAGGCACAGAGCTGTGCTTGAAGTTCTAACACTTCCATTTTGAGAAAGAATGCTCACCATTATAATGTGGCATATTTCTGCCTTGCATTCGTACAGATATTTTGGGAAATTGTTTTCCCAGCCGTAAATCCTGCACTGTACATTCCCTGTCGAATTCTCCGCCACCAGCTAAAACCCCAAGTGTCTGACAGCCCATAAACCTGGGGATCTAGCAGAAGAAACCAGTAGCCTTTTTAGAAATGAAGGGGTAGGAATTAATGGGTGGCTCGCTGCAGTTGGGCGAGACGTGAGCGTGCTCCGAATGGAGGAAGTGGAAAGAGCTGTTTGTTGGGCAAGCCAGACGCACCTAGACAGCATCCTGAGCTCCTGCCAACCCACACGGGCTTTTTGGAGCTCTTCCAGGCTTTGTTCCTGAAAATAAATTGTTCAAGATGGGAAACTTTGAAGATTGCAATGACCAGTGAGCCGTATCTCTGGATGGGAGCTTTACAGGAGAGAAAACTCCGCCGTCGGATTTGGGCTAGAGGCTCACGGGGAAAAAGCTGCCATCAAAGTTGAGCCTGCATTGCGTTTGCTTGCAGGAGGTGGTCTGCATTTATATTTTTTTTTTGTTGTTTCTTCTTTATAAATGGGATTTATTCTGGTCTCGGAAATTGAGAAAGGGCTATCGATCCGACTATTTGCTATTGACTTGTATTGTAGCTGCAAATCACAGAAAATGATCCCCCCCTGCATCTATTTCACAGGAGCAGCACCTGAAGGAATTAAGTACCATCTATAAACCATTCGGAGTAGGTAAAACAATGGATGTGTACTAACTATGGTGTTATTTATCGAATGCTTTCGTAGCCGTGTTGCCAAACAAACGGGGAGGTGGGGATATCTTTTGGAATAGAATATACTGCGGCGCCCGCCCCGATCTTCATTCGACATCTGCACTGTGAAGTAGAAGCGGTGCTGAAAGATGCGCCGGGAAAACAAACGGGCTACGGCACCGTCGTGTTCGAAACGGCAAAACGTGCGGGCAATAGAGAAACTAAAGCTGCTGCAGTCTCAGGCAGAATTCTAAAGTATTAGCTGAAGAAACGCAGCAGAAGAGAGAAAATATGAGCATTTTGGAATCTGGGACTCAGACGGTTCTTTCTGAGACAGGAATTCACATTGTGCTTAAAATAAAAATTAAAAAAAAGAGGCAACTTTATTTTTTAGCAATAAAACAGACCCTCAAAATTTTGCAATTTAACGCAGGGAACCACAACTACTATCTCAAAAAGTTAAAAAAAAAACAAACCACCACCAACAAAAAAAATCTGCAATAAAAAAAAAACACCTTCCTGACAATTTTTGGAGGTGTTCAGGTTTAAGCTGACTTTGAGGAAGATACCTACAATGAACAAAAAGTCCTAGTCAGAGCTTTCAGAGCAAGAAGTAAAAGAGGAAGGAAAAATGCCAGAGTCCTTTTAAATTCAAAATGTCTAAGCTGTCTGCCCAAAAAAGGATAGATTCAAGCTGAGAGCCAATTTGGGTTGTATGACAGATTCATGTTCCTTATATGCACAGCCTTGGCTTGAGCAATTCCTCTCTTCCCGTCTTTTGTGTCTAAATCAGAAACCAGACGTATTGACAGCAAGGTAAAGTTATTCGACGTGCCTAAAAGAAAACAAGGATGAGTGCTGGAAAGAGCGTGCCTTTTCTTATTTGTTTAGCAAAAACTGTGCTAATACAATGACATGCAGCTTCCAGGAAGGGAAATGCGGCAGGTCAGGTATCGGCGGCAACTCAGCCTCGCCGTCCTTAGTGCCGTACGGCAACATCTCCAGGCTTCATCCGTGAGCCATCTGCGTTAGGTGCACTGAGATTTTGCTCATGAGATCCTTTTATGTACCTACTGCAGCCAGGGGATCGGGGCCAGAGGAGTCACAGCAATGCTGGGAGGGCTGGAACCATCTACTGGAAGGCCAGGCTGAGAGAGTTGGGCTTCTTCAGCCTGGAGAAGAGAAGGCTCCGTGGAGACCTTCTTGTGGCCTTTCAGTGCTTCAAGAGGCCCGTCAGAAAAATGGGGATAGTCTTTCAAGCAGGGCCTGTTGTGACAGGACAAGGCGTGATGGTTTTACACTAAAAGAGGGGAAATTTAGACTGGAGAGAAGGAAGACATTTTTTTATCATGAGGGTGGTAAGACCCTGGCCCAGGTTGCCCAGAGAAGTGATAGAAGCCCCATCCCTGGAACCATTCCAGGCGAAGTTGGCTGGGGCTCCAGTTGCAGATGTCCCTGCTCCCTGCAGGGGGTTTGGACTAGATGACCTTGAAAGGTCCCTTCCAACCCAAACTATTCTATGATCCCAGAGAACAGAGGTGGGCTGGGAAGCTCTTGCTGTAGGGTGTAAACTGTTAGGGACATAACTGCAAATTTGTGCTGTGCTTGGCGGGGCTACAGAAATAGGAGTGGCAGGGGATGTATGGGGAGTCCAGACTGTGCTGCCTGTGCAGCCAGCTCTTTGCCAGGTTCCACAGGGAGTCTGTATACGTGGTCCTTACGGAGTGGTGTGCCCGCGCATCATGGACAGGAGAGAGGATACACAGGGGTTTGATGAAATTCGTCATGCGGTGAGGCTGAGATATCCTTTGCAGGCGGCCAGCACGTGCCTCCGATGTCGGACGCGTCCCAGACGCCGCACGCTCGCCGACTACGCACCGCCCTGGCAAACTCCGCGCGCTCACGAGTCGTTCGTCTGGGACGTCTGAATGGCAAAACGCCTGGTCTGAGCCGCTCTGCGGATCAGCGTGTCGGGCGTCCTGAAATCCCAGGCAAATCCCCTTAGCGCTTTTGGTAAATCTGCAACTGGGATTTACTGTTGTGACAGCACATCCTAAGTATGGTAAAAATAGCCTGTCTCCCAGCATTGCCAACCTGACTCACGTCCCACAGTTAATGGGTGAGCAGTCAAGGCTGTTTCTTGAATCGCTGCACGAATGCACAAAGCGATCCCGGTGGCAGGGGATCACACAGCGCTCGTCTGGCTCAGGATATTCTCTGCAGCTTTAGTTTTGGTTGGTTTTTTTCTCTTTGGTGGATCAGGAGTGTGGCAGAGACCCCTGATCTCAGGCCAGAAGGGCTGATGGAGAGATCTCTCTGCTCTTTGCTTCTCCAGGAGGTTGCGTCTGCCCTGCGCAGGCAGTATCCCCCCTGAGGCTGAGCAGAAAGCGCAGCCCTCTCTCGGGAGGCTACGTAACACTTGGGTTTATTTGGTTTTAACTCTTTAGCTGAATCCTAATGAAAACCATGGGTTTTATGAAAAATTAGGTCTGTGACATACGAAGAATCAGTAGCTTTGCTACCCCAGTTGGAGTAGCAGATGGGAGTGGAGAAGTGAGAGGGAGTCAATGTTCTTAGAATCGTAGAGTCATTTTGGTTGGAAGAGACATTTAAGATGGAGTCCAACCATTAGACCAGCACAGCCAGGTCACCACTAAACCATGTCCCTTAGCACTACATCTCCACGGCTTTTAAATCTCTCTGGGGATGAGGACCCACCCACCTCGCTGGGCAGCCCACGCACCTGGGAGAGCTCAGTTTCTCTGTAAACCCTGAAAATGCGTAGCTTACTCTCAAAACTTCCTCTCCAACAAGGAGCTTCACCCAGGAAGTCTCACCCCACCCAAACAGAGCGTAGCTCTTTAGTGGGCTACAGAAAAACACTGCTGGTGAGTCAGTACAGTTGTCGGATGTACAGTCGCATGGAGTGGGAACAGAGGATGAAGTAGTTTGAAATGCAGCTTCCCGTCCAAAAATACCAGCCAACCAACCGTAAGATACATTAGCTGTCGGCTCCCAGCGTGTCTGGTGAGATTTCAAGCAAATTTGGGGTTTTTGCTGTCACACACAGGAAAATGCCATCGCTGCTCCTTCTGCTCCCTGGGAAAGGGCACCGGTCCGTTCGCCGCTGGGTGGATTTTGAAAGTGCACCTTTTTGATTTAGGTGGCATCATGTCATCTTCAGAAGTGGCTTAAGCAGCCCCGATTTCATATGGTGCTGCTGTCAGGCAGTGTGAAGACTGAAGTGAGCGTGGCTGTGGAAGCGCTGCATGGGTGCTGCTGTGGTGCTGAGAGAGAGAAGAGTGGGGACGGGCAGGGAATGCTGAAGGGACTTCCCTTAGGTCACTAGCAGGTGGAGGAGAGACACTGAATCTCAGTCTGATGTCATAGCTAGTAGAATCAAAAATCATGGAATGCTTTGGGTTGAAAGGGACCTTTCAAGGTCACCTAGTCCAACCTCCCTGCAGGGAGCAAGGACATCTGCAACTAGAGCAGGTTGCTCAGAGCTCCAGCCAACCTGACCTAAAATGGTTCCAGGGATGGGGCAGCGACCACCTCTCCAGGCAGCCTGGGCCAGAGCCTCACCACCTTCAGCATTAAAAAAAAAAATTCTGATATCTAGTCTGAGTCTCCCCTCTTTTCGTTTCAAACCATCCCCCCTCGTCCTGTCACAACAGATCCTGCTGAAAAGATTGTCCTCATCTTTCCTTTAGGCCCCTTTAAGCACTGAAAGGCCCCCAGAAGGGCTCCCNAAGGCCCCCAGAAGGTCTCCCTGGACCCTTCTCTTCTCCAGGCTGCACAAGCCCAACTCTCCCAGCCTGGCCTCCCAGCAGAGGGTTCCAGCCCTCCCAGCATTGCTGGGGCTCCTCTGGCCCCGCTCCAACAGCTCCCTGTCTCTGCTGTGCTGAGGACTCCAGAGCTGGGCCCAGCCCTGCAGGGGGGATGTCCCCACAGTCCTGTGAGCAGAGGGGCAGGATCCCCCCCTGGCCCTGCTGCCCACGCTGGTGGGCGTGAGCCCAGGGGGCCAGGGGCTGCTGGGCTGCGAGCGCACAGGGCCGGCTCCGCTCCAGCTCCTCACCCCCAGCACCCCCCTATAGATCACGCATCTCCTTAAATGTCTCCTATGCCACACATTTGGGTGAGTCTTACATATTCTGTATGCAGGGTCGGTTTGACTTTTCTCAGTCCCTGAAGTCATCCTATGAGACACTTCAAGTTTAACTGTACCCTACCCAATCCAGTGCTATGCTGGTAGCACAGGAAATAAAAAAAAAGAATGGAGGAGTAGTGTTGGAAAGCACCCCTCAACCCTCACTGAGACCCCAGCTCTGTCCCAGAGCCTGCTTAGAAACATCCATCCCTGCTGTTGGCCTGGGCTCGGTAACATCTCAGCCCACTCAGCAGTGGGACCCTGCTCCTCCAGGCACCAAGCAGCACTGCAGGGCTCGTGTCATGAGGCTGCTGGTTTCCTTCCTGGCTCTCGGCTTCCACCCTGAAACGACAGTGTCATTGGACCTGCCTGGAGGTGCAAGAGTCACCCCGCCCTCATGCAGGCTTCAGGAGGCTGGTGGTCTCCACCATAAACGGCCGAGCTGCCTTCGTACGTGCAGTGTCTCAGAAGTAGCTCGAGTTTGTAGAGAGCGTGAATTCTGCTGGAAACGAGAACGCTGTCATTGCACTGGATGGGATTGGCCTCATTTGATGTAAAGTAGATGCGGATTTAAGCTTCGTGTCGAGTTGCTAGGGTGCTGTCCATCAACTGATGTTTGGAAATGGTTTTTTCAAAGCTCTGCCAGTTTTGACATGCTGCTTTAATATTTTCCTGGCTGCAACGGGGCAAGACATAGAAATCTTATGTTGTCATCACACAGAGCTGCGAAGCGTTCTTTTGCTGCTTTTTTTTTTTTCTCTTTTTCTTTGCTTTCTCTCCCTTGCACTCTGTCATATGGAAACCAGACCAAGATTATGAAATTATTACCCACAAACTGTGATCTTTTTTTTCTCTTTTGTGGTGGGAACTGACAAGTCAGTGACGGCTGGGTGCTGTTGGTACTAGCTGTTCAGGCTGCGCGCATTTGTATGTATCAGGAAGCGCCGAACTTGGCGCGCTTCTCACTTGGCACGCCGGCTGGTGAAACGTCAGATTTGTAATTGTGATAAAGTTCACGAAAGAAGAAATTATGGCAGATGTTTCCTTTTGTCAGAGCCGAACTGAATCATTAAAATGTGATACGATGTACTGGGAACGAGTCAGCGTAAACACCATCCCTGCGAACGTGTCGAGAGCCTGAAGAACGTAGACCATTCATGGCAACGTTGAAAACCATGTGGTCCGAATGCCGTATTGCCACGCTTCTTCCCTTTAAATGCAGAGCAGGAATCTTATGAATTTTTATTGCCTTTACACAAAACGAAAAGATAGCGTATTCCGCTTTGGTAAAAATAGCCTGGTAGCTTCTGCAGCGTGGTTGTCGTTTCGCTGGTGGTTTACTCAGAGGTCTGCTTTTCACGAGCAGCAGGGAGGTATCCGGTTCCCATTGAGCGCTGAGCTCGCCCGCCTAATTCCTTCTTTTCTAGAGGATATATTTTGGGGAAGTCTTACTCCTTTTCCAGTCTGGAGGAAGCGGCAGAAAGGCCACTACTTGCCAACGAATGCCTGCGATGGTGCGTTAAAGCTGGCTCCCAGTAAGCGGTTATGGGAAGCAGTGCAGGAAGCATCCGATGACCGACGTTCTCTGTGGGCTTTCTCTCCCATCTCCTCCTCGCATCTCCTACGTAAGGAGTATTGTCTACACACTCACTTAGGCCATTAGTCAGAAAAGAAGTGCATTAGAAACTTCCTGGTGTTTCCCCACGAGCTGAGTACATTACGTCTGCAGTTACGCTCACTCTTGCTGGCCTAAGAAGCCTTGCCTCGATTCTGATTCTTATTCCCAGCGTTGTCAGTTCTAGAGATTTTACTGTAAATTAAGTGGTTGCCTTAATGCTTCAGCTGCTGGAATCGAGGGAGTTGAGGAATACTTTCATTTTGACGTGAAGGTCAAAGAAACGCTGGGAAGACATGATCAAAGCGTATCCCAAAGTCTGGGTTTGTGCCACTCTTCTGATTTCTGATTTGAAGGAGCCTGATTTAACAGTTCTAGAATGCCGGGGATCGGAAATAAAATACTCTGAAGTCGGTTATAAACTGTAGCAAATCCAAATCTTTTTGCACGTCAAAAATCTCAGTCCCCATCTCTTTCAGGGGCGCACTGCAACTAAGGTGAATGCGTTTCGCAGACCAGTTGAAATACTCTTAAACTGTGCCCCCCTTCTCCAGATGAATTATATTGATTTATTGGGGAAAACCTGTGTGTTTGTGGGCATGGACATGCACAAATTGTATACAAGCAATGTAGTTTATTTTCGGTGGGCTTGCTGGAGCCAGAAGTGTAATGAACTTAGCGAAAGAGCCGTACGGGATTCGGTGATAACCGGTGTTAATGGCAAAGCATCTGTAGTTTTTGCACCGTGGCTGTGTGTGGAAATGCAGCGTGCTTTTTGAAATTAGCCGAAGTTTTTACACCTCTCTTGCACCACAGGAACTTAATCCATCATGAAACCTCATTAGAAGCTGTGCCATTGTGTCCCGAGGCAGATGGGAAATTGGTGTGAGGCGCTGATTTGCGATCGAGCCGAAGGAAACTGAGTCTACGGTTCTTAAGACCGAAGCCGCCCATTTGGGATGCATCTATGCAGCTCCTTTTCTATAAATCATTAGTGCTACAAACGATCCAATATTGTTAGGAGAAGACATTTAACAATGCAAATAAAACAAAATGCTGTGGCAGAGCAATTTAATGCTTGATTGTAATGTTTAATGGCATGTTCTCGTAAAGAGATTTCCCTCGTCCTTCAGCCCGCTCGTGTCCGTGACTCACTTGGTGGCCGATGGTTTGAACATCGCCCGTTTTATCCCTAGAGTTGTTCTCTCTAGAGCAACTGCTGTAAACGTGCTGCAGCGTGGGGTCATCCAGGGTTAATTTCCCTTATGATTACACATCCAGACAGCACGTATGTAAATGCTGCAAGACAAATGAAAACTGTGGGATAAAGGAAAAGAAAGAAAATTCCTCTTGTTTTGCTTGTAGATCCATTTTTCAGCATCAATGTTATTTCCTTTACTCCCTTTTTAAATGTTAACATGAGCTTGTATTGGCATTGTAGTTCTTTAAAAGCATTCTTTTTCTGTCACCGCTGACCACAAATTTTGCATCGTGTTGATTCCTTTCCTCCCTCGTATCTCTTTGGATACTTTTTCTAGGTTCCCTCTCTTCATCCTTTACTTTCAGGTACTAGAGAGCACCACCAGTGAGGCAGGGCTTCGTATCTCTAAACCAGCCGATTATTTTCATGTCAGAAATCAAATACAGCTCTCTTCACATTCTACATGTATTTTTAGTATCTTATTGTAATCCTGGCTCTGCTTTCCCTTCTTATCTCCGTTCTGTGTCTTGCCCTTAGGTTTCTTTTTTAGACCAGCGTTGGCGGGTTTTCTTCTGATCTTGAAAGGTTTCTGCCCTGTCCAGCTTTTTGAAGTCTTTCCATACACCTTAGTCAGAAAGTACTAAAATATCTTGATAGTCTGTTAATCTGCAGTCAAGTGCCCCTTATTTTCTTTTCCTGGCTGTTGGCAATTGAGATTTATGGAGTGAATAATCCACCTGGCAAGAGACTCTGTAACTCCGAAGAGAGTTCTTTAGTGGAAGAATGAACATTCCTTTTTTTTGTGTGTAAAATACCGCTAATAGCTTACTTAGCAACCTATATTTCTACAACAGGGCTTTCAGTTTTCTGTCGGAGGTGGGCTCTTGCATATGCATAGATTCTAGCACCCTGGCTAATTCTGTCTCTCATTTAACTTTCATCTCTTCCTATGGTAGGAGAATGCATGACGTGATCTCTCGGCTTTTTAATGTGGTCCTTAGAGCATCTCTTCTAGCTCCTGTTTGAATGGGCTAAAAAAAATAAAATTAATAATAATAGTAACGAGGGATGATTCTTCCTTGTGCTTGCTGCGAATTGCCTGGAAACCATGGGAAGCTTAGGCAGGTAGTCACGCTGCAACCACCGAGACTCCGCAGCGTCCAGTACCAGGAACTAATTGCAATTACTCCTGGGAGAACTCCAAATAACAAGGGAATTAAAAAAAAATATATACGCTGTGATCCTTTCTTGCCTTTTCTCTTACTTACATGGCTCAGTTTTACAAGCTTTTTGAGCTTAAAATAAGTCAAACGCTGTGGGATATGATGACAGTGAAGGATGCAAAGGAGTGCAGTATTTTCACTGCTTTTGTTCACAAGTTTTTAATAGAACCAAATGGAGGATGGAATTAGTCAATGGTTAAAATCAGTGGAAGCCGCAGAATAACAGTGTTCAGCCTAACGGGTACCTGAGTGAAATTCTGCTTCTCACCCACCCGGTCGCTTCGGCCCTTTAGGGACATTGTCACGGTCTGAGTAGCCTGGGCTGATTATCACCCTCGGATTTACAGCTGCCTCTCCCTGCCCGGAGTTTCTCATTCCTGATGCATCAGCACTGGGAAATTCTGTACCTGTTTTTCAGCAGTGACAGGGGAGCGTCGAAGTTACCAGCAGCGTAATCTCCAGGGTAAACAAGGCCAGTGTATTATGCTCACCGTACCATTTAACCCTGCTGCAGGAGGCGGCTGTAAATTGCCGGCGTGCGAAGGCCTAATAGAACGGCAGCGGGGATAATTCACGAGGAGATTTTTCTCCGTCGCCACTGTAAACAGAGCTCGGGCTAGTCAGATCTGAAACTGTGATTACTTTTAAAACAGCGGGGTATAATTCAGTGTCCCAGATTGAACCTTCCTTCCAGCCCAGGAAAACAAACCACGCCACGCGTGGCCGGCGCGACCAACTGGGCCTATGAAGGACCGCTTTGTTTTTTTTCTAGGGTTGCTCCCTAGAAAAAAAACAAAGCGATTTGGAGGGAGCTCTTGAACTGAGGATTGCAAAGGGTGATTTATTTATTTATTTATTTTAAATAAAGAGAAGAATCAATTCCACAACCCTTCCTATTAATGCAGAGCAAAGAACGGCTTGAAGAGGGAGTTAGTTAATTTAGAGGCCTTAAATGCTGGCCTCTTCTGCGTTAAATCCCTCCATCCAACTGGCTTCTTTTGGGTTATGTCGCAAATCTCTCCACACCGCTCCCACCTCCTCGTTCCTTGCACCTAATCACGTTAAGCACAATGACATAACACATCCAGATGTGCACCTGCTGGCAAATAAGCTGCCTGAATTCACTGCCAAGGAGAGAAGCCCTTTTCCTTTCCCTGGGGATGGTGCCACTCCTCAGTATCTTTTTATGACAGCCTATAAACTCCAGATTTAACTGAAAAGGCAAAAATTTGCCCCAGGAGGTGGCAGTATGAGAGGTAGGGTCATAGGGCATTTGCTGGGTGCATCTGAGGTCGCTTGAAGCCCATCCATGTGCATACCCTGAGCTAAAAACATCCCTTTTTGGGACCATCCTGGTCTCCTGCTCTGTCCCTCTCTGTCCATTATCCACCTCCTTTTTTTAGTGTGTTGCATCAGCGTTCCTTCAGCAAGCCACATAAATGTTTCCACTGCGAGGGCTTTTTCCTCTTTTTCTTCAGAGACCTGGTTGGGTTTGTCTGTGGCTCAGTCGTGTCGCCGTCCACATGTGCACCAGGGCCAGCACCACACGGGTGTCAGGAAGGAGTCAGGACTGTGCTCCCATAGCTGCTAGCTTGACACGCTTCTGTGATGGGGTGACTACATCAGTGGGCAAGGGAAAAGCTCTGGACGTCATCTACCTGGGCTTTTGTGAGGCCTTTGACGCAGTCCGCTTCACATTCTTCTAAGTTGGAGAGATACAGATTTGACGACTGGACTATTTAGTGGGTAAGGAATGAGTTGGAGGGTCACATGCAGTGGTCAGCAGCTCAATGTCCAGATGAGGATCGGTGATGAGTGGTGTCCCTCAGGGGTTTGTAGTGGGACCAGTGCTGTTTAATATCTTTCATCAGTGACACAGTGGGATCGAATGCACCCTCGACAGCTTTGCAAGGTTGTTCAGCCTGGAGAAGAGGAGGCTTCAGAAAGACATTATTGTGGCCTTTCAATGCTTAAAGGGGGGCCTGTCAGAAAGATGGGGACAGACATTTTAGCAGGGCCTGTTGCAATAGGACAAGGGGTGATGGTTTAAAACAAAGAGAGGGAAGATTCAGACTAGATACCAGGAAGAAATTTTTTTTTATGCTGAAGGTGGTGAGAGCCTGACCCAGGTTGCCCAGAGAGGTGGTTGCTGCCCCATCCTTGCAACCATTGCAGGGGAGGTTGGCTGGGGCTCTGAGCAACCTGCTCGAGTTGCAGATGTCCCTGCTCCCTGCAGAGGGGCTGGACTAGATGGCCTTTCAAGGTCGCTTCCAACCCAAACCATTCTATGATTCTATGACACGGGGCTGTGATTGCAGCAGGCAATTATCCAGGTAGTCCCAAAGACCTATGGGACTGCTCCCCCCACAGCAGACATGTATCACCCCATCGTGGCTTTGACCATGAAGCATCGTCCTGGTGCCACCTGGAAGAGGCACGTAAGGACACACGGTCCTGCACGAAGCGTTAATGGTTGTAGATTTGTGTGCATTTTGGATGGTGGTCTGGGCTGAAGTTACACACGTGGCTCTGAGCTGGATCATGGCGCAGGGAGGGGTCAGCACCTCTGCACCCGCCACCCCGCCGCTGTCCAGGTTCCCAGCTGAGGAACCCCAAGGGACTGACTGCAGGCAGGAGGAAACACCCCCATATCTTCCAGTTTCAGGACTGTGGCTTTTCTCTTCCTCTTCAGAGTAAAGACTGGCCAAGAGCCTGCCCACAGTCAGTCGTGCCTTTAGAGATTCAGAGAAGAAAAAGGGATTAGTAGCAGAAAGACGCAACTCATACTGAGAAAGCAGCATCTGTCCAGTTTTGGTCACCAAAGCATGACTGTTTTCTTACACTTGAGAGATTAACATCTTTACTATTAGTAGAACAAAAAATAAATCAGATTTTGTTCTTGTGGTTTCCAGAATGAGTTTGTTGTTTTCCCAGTCAAGACTGAGGAGACAGACCAGTAAACACTAACAATTATAAAACTGCACCTAAACGGTACCAAGTTTAACTAGCCCTTGGCTTTATCATTAACACGCTAGACTTGTCCTGGCTTGTGAAGGAGCGTTATGGCACGGTGTGCCAAAGCTTCAACCCTGTCACCAGAGCAGCCATCCTGCTCCGAGGTCGTGGTGGAACCTACTGCTGGGAGGGGAATTGTAGAAGGAAGCTGGTCCCCCGGTGTTGACTGAGCAGCTTTTCTGGGCTCTCTGGCACTCGCTGCGCAGTTGTTCAGCCCCTTTAGGGCTTTATTCACATTAAAAACTTGATGATAAAGTCTTAATAAATAGGTAAAGGACCAACTGTTGTCCTGAGGATGTTCTTGAGGATGCTGATCGGGTGCGTTGCTTATGGATACAGCGGCCTGGAACTGTTCTGCAGCCGTTGTGCCTGCACTGGTACAACATTAAACAGTTCTTGGTGGGTGGGGAAGTACTGGGCTAGAGAGGGGGTAACGTAGGTGAGGTATCAGCCTCGCTATGCACCCGGTCCGCAGTCCTGCCAAAGCAATTGTTTGATGCTGCAGGTTAATGCCCTTCAGGAACTGAAAAGACTCCAAACATCCAGATTTTGATTGTAGGAGACCAAAGAAAAGGAGCGGCATTAATTTTATATTAATAATAATATTAATTACTGAATATAGTCATTTTATTTTGGTTTTTTTTTTGCTTATAGTCTTAACGCTTATCTGCAACCAGCTTCTTATTTCAAACGTGAGGTTTGGGAATGATGTACGTGGGTCAATCCTTCACTACGAAAACTTTGTTTTACACGTCAGTCCTTGACAACAGAGAATTTGCGAGAGGAAGATAAACCAGCCTCGGCAGCGACTGCGTACGCACAAAACGGGTCGTGCCCATACAACAGCCACGTTTAAAAGGCCGCTCTGTTGAATTAATTGTTTTCAAAGTAGTCTGGAGGTGATAAGATTGTAGTTTTTGAAGGTGCTCCCCATCTGCTGTCTGTACTGAATTACTTCCCTCTGCTGGTAACGGCGCTGTAGCCAGTTCATACTCCGCTGGCACAAACACATTCCATCGACATATAATTTAAACTCATTCTGCTCTTCTAGGAACTCTCCAAGGGTATTTATTTACAGTCCGCGATCACCGTCCCCCAGCTTGACTGGACTGTTTGGATTGGGGCCTTAGACCTTGCAGTATCGAGCTGAACGTCAACAACGGTTTAATAAATCCAGGCAGTGGGGATAGCCTGGAACCAAACGAGAGGCTCTGCTGTGTGCAGTGGAGAGAGATATTTATATATCTGCAGCAAGATGTGTCTCCCTAATATTTTAAACCCTCTGACTCTTCCTAGCTCTAGCTTGATGGGTGACCGTGAGCAAGCCCATTTCTCTCGGCCTTCTTCACCTTCTGGCTTTTGCTCCTTGACTTTTGAGTCAAAAGAGCCTGTTTTTTTGAGATTGGTCCATGGGGTTTGCAGATCTGAAAAGTGCGGGGAGCAGCGGGTCTATCTGAACGGTCAGCCCCAGAGCGTGTCCTGGAGGTTTGGACCATTGTGGCCGCGGTGCTGGAGTGGGGCTGTCCCAAGCCAGCCAGCCCGCTGGAAGCAGGACGTGGAGCCTCACCAGCACTGCCTGCCACGCCGCTCCTTTGCCTTCTGCAGCTCCCCAGACCTGGCAAAGTGCGGACCAGAGGGTGACCTCTCTCTTCCTGCTCACGTAGACACGCACTGGCCTTACTTACCCAGTGCTTTGGGGATTTGTTTTTGTTCAGTCAGTTGTTCCATCACCCAGTGACACCTCCCCACCCCGAGAAGGGGAATTGTGAAAAGGAACAGAGACCCGTGGGTGGAAATGGAAACATATTTAATAAAATAATAGTAATAAACCCAGTAATATGAATGCTAATACTAATATAAAGTACACAAAGTCATCCTCAGCCCATGTAGTGGTCGCAGGCGGTGCGCTCCCAGCAGCGAACACTGGATGCCAGGCACTGCGAGCACCACAGCTCCAGAGAAAGCATGGTGGCCACAGCTCACAGGAGAGTCGGCCTCGGGAGCAGAATGATGGGCAAGACCCTCCAGGCATGGCGGCCGTCAGAAGAGGCCGTACACTGCAAAATTCCCAATTTGTAGTGAGGGTGATGTTTATGATATGAAATACTTCTGTTGGCCAGTTTGGGTCAGCTGCCCTGGCTTTTGCTCCTCCTGGCTTTAGCATCTGGCTACCTCAAAACTGGTAAAGACCTCGATCGCTATGGAGATCTGCATGCCACAGCTGGCCACGAATGAAAGTAGCGTCTGACCAACTTTGTTCTCATCAAATGGGGTGCTGCAGTCTTCTCAAAAACGCAGCTTTCCTGAATAGGAAATTGATTCAGTGATTCTATCCCAGCAAAACCAGGACAGTATTCTACCAGAATCGAGAGGTAACTAGGAACGGGAGGAAGTCTTGGCCACGCTGGTGGAGCAGGTACAGTAGGAACATTCCAGGAGCTGATGAAAGTGGTGCTAATGAGGAATGCGGTGCTAATAGGGCTTCCTGGTGTGGCAGGAGCTCTTGTGGGGCCGCTCCTGTGAGCGATAACAGGGGGAGCAGCCTTCAAGCCCTTGCAGCTGGCCTCCACCGTGCTGCTCTGGCTCTGAATCCGGGTCAGGCCTGGGATGGGGAACTGCTCAGCCTGGAGAAGAGCCAGAGAGGCTGGCGCCGGGGCAGGCGAAGGGGCGGGCAGGCGCTGATGGAGCTTTGCCAAACACACACACTGAAGAAATAATTAAAAAACCCCAAACGACAAACCCACACTGCAAACGAAGCCCAAGTCTCAAAATCTCCAGCGTTTTAACTTTTTCCGCGCCCCTTCCATTTTTCCTTCTAACTTGTCCGTGCGGATCGCCGAAGTTACCCGCGTTACGTCCTCCGGGGGTTATCGCCCCGCGGTATCCCCCCAAACCGCCGCTCCCCGATATTTCGCTCCCCCCGAAAAC
>VWZK01001859.1:85538-138373 GCA_013396935.1 Baryphthengus martii | reverse complement strand
CGGTGATGCGGTGCCCGCCGCGGCGGCTGGCGGAGCGGCTTGAGCCCCCCGTCCGCCGGAGCCGAGCATGTCCAGG
Organism: Baryphthengus martii; assembly: GCA_013396935.1. Classification (NCBI taxonomy): domain Eukaryota; kingdom Metazoa; phylum Chordata; class Aves; order Coraciiformes; family Momotidae; genus Baryphthengus; species Baryphthengus martii. Next base: position 138,297 of record VWZK01001859.1, on the reverse strand, counting down.
GAGCAGCTCAACAGGACAGCGGTGAAGGATGCGCGGTTAAAAGACCTGTTGTTGGAAAGAGGTACCCGTCTGTCCGTCCGTCGTGTCCGCGTCGGCTTTGGGAACCGGAGCCAAGCCCGGTTTACAGTCCAGCCGAGCTGAGGGGTTCGGGGAGGGGATTTTCTGGCCTCGACCGCAGAGGGGGATTTAGAGCGATGGTCTAGGTGCTCTTGCTTCTGTAATTGTTGGTGGGATTATAAATTTATTCCCCTTTTTCATGCTTTTCTGTGAGGGTGTTTTCAGTCAATATACAGTTGCCTGTTTTGTGTTGGGCACTTACCCTGAAAAATGCTCTCCTAGGAAAAATGTATTAGAAATATTTCCTGTGTATGAAGAAACAGATTATCTATGAGCATGGAAGAGACCTGAAGAGGTAAAGCCATATAACTTATCTTTCCAAAGCTCCACCCAGCCTCTTTTCCAGTTGATTTCTAGGAAAAGTGGACAGGAGATGCCCACCTGGAAGGTGGCTCTGCAGAGGTGAGAGCTCTTCATGCCCGGCACGTGTTGGATGGGCGGCGAGGCGGGAACCGGCGTTGCCCGGTGCATGTCGGCCGCCAGGGACTGTTTAAATTGCCTTGAGCGGTACCGGTCAAGGGAGGCTGCTCTTGTGTCTTTACTTTTTCCTATTAATAACCTCATGAGTAGCAGGAGGGCCAGTCAGGAGGAAGAAGAGATTAAAAATTACCTTCCTCTTTCCTTTCCCTCCACTTTCCAGTGAGGAAATCCTCTTGAACGTCCGTAGGGCGTTTAGTTGCGGTTTAACGTTCGCGATGTAAAGCCGGACTCGGAAAATCCTGTGTGCTCACACCCGTGTGCTGTGGTTCTTGGTCTCTTTAGCGTATGGCCGTGCTTTAGTCAAACGCTTCCAAACAATTCCCCACCCCCGAGGGAAATGCTTCCTGAGCCAACCATTTATTTCTAAAGGAGAGGTGCCGTCCCCCCGCCGCTGAAACGCTGGGGCCTTGATAAATTTAGAAGGTTCTGCCCTTGGCAGATAGAGAAGTAACGTGTCATTCCAGTGATCTTTGCATTCTAGGAAAGCCTAAATCAACACCGCTTGTTTTGCGCGCCGCCCTTAAGCAACAGCCGCTCTCTGTTTCCAGTCCTATTACGTGAACACCCCCAAAAAAATTAACCTTTTGGGTAAGGAAACCCTTTGGTACTTCTCAGCCGCAGAATGTGAATGGCAGCAGTTGGCAACAACCTGTATTTGGCGCCTCTGAGCCAAGAAAAACTGACTTCTTGCTTAAACATGGGTTTGTTTTTTTTTTGAATTAATTCTATGCTTCCTGCTTTTTGATCTTTTGATGCTGCCAGTGTTAGTTTTCAATGACTTAAGAGAGAGGGGGAAAAATATATATATATTGCTGTTCCTACCCTGCATAGGTGGTTGACAACAAAAGCACTGATTGGCCACACTTTTTTTTTTTTTAAATCTTGGTCTTTGTGATGAGTGGATAGTACTTAACAACACAGAGAGATTAAATGATAGTTGTGTTGTTGCCCTTTACTCGTTCCTTAGCCTTAAATAGATTTAGTTGCTTCTGTTGAGACTATGGTAGAACCTCATCCCGTAGATGGTGCCGTGTCCGCTGGTAATTTGTGACAAGTCAGCCTCCACTGGACACCGTCGTGCTTACAGCTCCTGTAGTCTGAGGTTTTGTTCGCAGGAGACCTTAGAATAGTGAAGCAACTTTGGGTTTCTTTTAGTTCTACCACAGGCTGCTTTGGATTTTATGTGTGAACAGCGTTTTTCTAGCTCATCTTCCAAGCCATGGTGTGTTTTTGCCTAAGAGCTCTGCAGTTACAGAAGGCTGAGGAAGACTACAAATGAAAGAGATGGGGGAGGAAGGCTTGTTTTCTCCAGTGTTTGCTTTGTCTTTCTATATTTTGTTGGCTTTTTTTTCCCCCTCATTGACTTCTTTCAAAAAAAAATTTAATATCAATTGCCCCCAAATCACATTTTGTTTCCCAGAAGTGTTGCCACTTCTGGAAAGTGCTGAAACCCAGCAAGTCGCGTTGCTGCTTTGCTTTTACTACCGACCTGGCAACCGAAGACCTCCTCCCATTGACTGGAGTTGCCTTCGAAGATGGGCATCCTCTGTCAGCAGTATAGTTTCCATAGAAATACCCCCAATGGTGTAACTCCAAGGGGCGGTTTCTCCCCGCACGCTGCTCGTCCTTACTGCTCTAGGATGACCAAAAGGCTGCAAGAGTGACTCACTTCTAAATATATTTAATATTTGTGGTACAGGCGGCGCTTAGATAAGATGATGGGCTCTGATGGAGTTCATTGTAATTGTAGCTCTTGCAACAGCCGAGGCCCCGGTTTCGTTTTTAACCATAATGGAATGTATCTTGTTTTGGAGAACCAGGTCTGTGTCTAGATTTTTATCTGAAGGAGAATGTCCTAGATAAGTTAATTTTACTCTAGTTGGAGAGAAGTAATTGAAAAAGGCATTGTGTATAGAGTCAGTAGGAAAAAAAGTTTGTTTTCCGCTTGATTTAGGGAGCAAAAAGCAAAAAAATGATGAAAGTTTAGTAGATAGTGTCCCAATAGCATGATCCATGGCCTCTGCTTTGAAGCATATGGAGCCGTCTGGACTCTCCTGGCATTGCAGATGGCTAGTAAAATAGAGTGGGATTTTTATCTTTGTGTCTTCAGTAGGTTTTTTTTTTTTCCCAATGAAGTTGTTTCATTATCCAAAAGGCTTGCCTGTGATGGTTATGCTGAAGAATTTCTTGCCTGTGAAATCTGCAGAGAAGGATCACCGAGAAGTTTTAGCTTTGACCTGCAACCACTTGTACCGATCGATCAGCACTGCCGAAAGATGAATCATTTTCATACTTCTTAGAACAGTTTTTGCAAAACTTTGCAAAATGGATGGCAGTGAATATCTTGCTCCAGATCAATCTTGGTGAAATACCAAGGGGCTTTCAGATTATTGCTTTTCTGAATAATATTCTGTATGTGCTTGACATTTTTCTTCTTTTTCTTTTTTTTTTCTCTTTTGTTTTATTTTAGCTGAACTGGAGTTTGTTCAAATCATCATTATAATTGTGGTCATAACTGTTATGGTGGTGGTGATCATCTGCTTGCTGAACCATTACAAACTCTCGACACGCTCCTTTATCAACCGGCAAAGCCAAAGCAGAAGACAGGAGGAAACTCTGCAGACGGTGAGTGTGAGCCCCGGGCTCCAAATGCCTTCTCCTCGTGCTGGAGGGGACTGTGGCAAAGGCAACTGCTGGGAAAACTCCTGATGGTCACTTCCTTAGCAAAAGACCTTAACTGTAGGGAGTACTGGTTGTGTTTGTCATCAGGAAAAAATCAGAATGTAAATTTAAGAGATACTGGTTTTGATTATTTTTAGACCCTGCTGTGTTTTATGTCGACTATTTTCATTTTTTGTTTGGAAGTTCAGATCCTGTTTGTCGCTGCTGTTGAAGGGGAGTGGAGAGGGAAGGAATGGAGATCACCTGGGGTACAAAGAGCTGAAATACAAGTTGTTGTTGCTTGTCATATAGTTACTAATCTCCTGGAATTTTATCACTATTACTGTTTTTGTGATGCTGCAGTCACTGCTGGATCTAAAACACCGGTCCGGTGATGACACAGTAAAATGTAGTGTTTGTTTCACTGAAATGTCAAGGAAATACTAGGAAAACGGTTCCTTCAAGGACCCAGAGCAGTTGAGATGTGTTGTCATACCCAAAGGCTTAAGACCAAATTTTGGTTGAGACTCATCAACCAAACTCAGCAGTAAACGGGCACTTCACTTGCCTTGTGATCCAAGAGTTTGCCGTGTAGGATGTCCTGCTACTTCCTGAGGGTTAACCACAGGGTGTCCATGACCTTGTGATGTTGCAGGGAGGTCCTTTTTCTGCTGTGCTTTTGGATGTCCTTAGAGCAGTGCCCTTGGCCTCTTTGACTACAATGGCCAAGGGGCCATTTGTGAGGGTAACGTTGGGTTCGCAGCTTCATTTCACTGTCAAAATAATTGTCTGATTGTAATGGGAAGGGGTGGTCCCATAATGGTTTACACCAGTAGTAACTCCACAGTCTTACCTTTCATTTCACACCAGTCCTGTGTCTTCTCCTTCCTTCTGCTCCTTCGGGAGCTGCCAAGGCCATGGTGAGAGGCCTCAGGGGGTTCATCTGGCTGAGCAGTTAATCGTGTTGTGGTTTTGGGTTTTTTCAGTTAGATTTCAACCAGATCAGTGAGCAAAGTGCTCAGGGAAGAGGCAGCGATGCCACTGTCCAGCCTGGCAATTGGCAGCTCCCTCCTGAAAGCCACCCCACGAATGCAGGGTCCCCAAAGCTCTTGCTGAACACATCACCCTCGCCCTCTTGCTGGGGTCAACAGCTCCTAGAGTGGAGGCTGCCTTGGAGGTGTCTCCTCAAGGGGAGCTCGTTTCATTCGTTAGAACTTTGGTAGTGTCGGAATTTGGTTACAGGCAAAACTGGAACTTGTCAATCCTTAACCTTGTGGACTTCAGGGCTGGAAAAATTGGCTAGATTAGTTTGAATGTCGCTTTGAAATGGACACCGTGATTGAAGAACCATATTTCTATCCAAAAAATGTTAGCTGTAATTGCCGCAGGTACCTAAAATGAAGTAATTTGAGATAAAGGAAATGCATTTTCATCTTCACAAATCTTTTAGAACTGCAGTAAGCTGTCAGGTGCGTGAAGGAACCCATTATTTCCTTCATATGGTTCGTTAGTACTGTCTGTTATCACAGTGAGCGGTGCCTTTTCTGCGGGAAGCAAGGGAGGAAACATCACCTTCTGGTGAAGAGGAACATGCAGTTTGGCAGTGGGGACCTGAGAGCTGCTTTAGTATCCAAAACTGCTTTGAAATCATTTTTAGAACACTGATTCAGTTTCAGTTTGATGGCACCCTTGTAAGTCATGATCATCGCAGCCAAGCGAGAGCTTCGTGGAAATTGATGGGCGGTCAACAAGAACTGGTTACTAATTCTTCTGAAAACTCTCTGGTGTTGGTTTGTCATCAGTATTACTCATCTGGATTTCTGGTAAGCTGGAGCTGTTCTTAAAAGAAGGTCATACTTGAGAGGAATAGGACTTTGGAGGTCCTCTCAGGTCAGGTGTCAAGGACATTTGACTTTTCCCTTGTCTCAGGTGTTAGAAGGAAATTCTGGTGGAACGTGGTTGTGTGCTGCTTCCAGCACAAACCCTAAAAGCAACGTGTGAGGTGTGAGAGTTGGGAAACTAAAGCATTTGTTCTGATGTGGAACCGGAAAGGAACCGGTCTCATTGCCCACAGTGGAGTGAGTTGCACAAGACAGAACGCGAGCAGGAAGATGCCGGTTAGATTACAGACTTTTGAAATATATTTCTTTTTAACCAGGCAGGCCTTGTTCTGTGCACAAATGCTGTTGGTAAGTGGATTCTCTTCCAAGGGTATGTGTTTTGTGGTGGTTTTTTGATGGGATGTAGACTCTGAAAACAGATTTAAATGTTTATTAGCGACAGGCCTCCGAAGAAAATATCGTTCTGAGTCAGGCTTTCTGCTGGTGGAGAAACAGGGAGTGGAAATAGAGGAAGTTCAGCAGTATTTCTGAAGAGAAAATGGTAAAGCAAATTAGTTGACTCTTGGCTGGTGACTGTAGTGAGCTATGAAGAGAACTCCCCCCACACACAACTGAGGTAACAGATGTATATCAAGAGGCAGAATCCTGTCTTTCCTATTCAGATGGGCCTCTTGTTGAATTATTTTTTTTGGTGCCTTTGGTTACCTTCAGTTTTGCATTTCAAGCCTGTCCTATTTTTCGATAATCACACCTTCCAGTAGCTGAGCTGCTGGCCCCATAAAGACCAGCTATTGAAGGCATGATCTCTCATTCTGTTGTTTCTAGAAAGCATAGCAGAAGGGAACCAGATAAATTATCTATTGCCATTATTGCCAAATTCACACCTGTAAAACTCATTGGGTCAGGCCTCCAAAGTAACGAAGGAGAAGGTGTTTGTGGGTTTCTTCTTTGGCTGAACTTCCTTCACCTTAGAAAATAAAAAGGAAAGGAAGGGACTGGAAGTTGAAATTCTCATTGCCTTCCAAGTGCAGGAATTAAGAGTATTAAAAGGAAGACGAACTATCACTAGAATCGCAAGTGTTAATAACGTTCTGGGGGCAGGAGAAGGTGGATTTTAAAACATTCAAACCTTGGTTTATCATTAGCAGAAGAAATATCGAGTTTTGGGATGATAACTGTGAAAGGTGGAACGGTGCTGAGTGACAACGCTGTTGGCATGAGGAGCACCCTGAAGTGAGGTCACGGTGCTGAGCGGTGTCCGTATTGCCGTGGATGAAAAATTGATCTCCTTCCTTTGCCGGTGGATCCATCAGCAGCGTTTGGCTTCACAGCTGGGAGCGAGCAGAGGTTTGCAGAGCATCTGAGGGGAATGGGAAGGCTGCAGGGTGTGGAGTGTACCAGGAGCATGCCCGGGGCCGCTTCACTGGGATGACACAACCTCTTCAGTGGGAGTGACTGATGCTACCGGCAGCGCTGGGGGATTTTTGGGGCAGAGCCACGTGGCAGCCTTGGAAAGACATGTCCATGCACAGGATATATGGCTGGTGTTCCAGGGGAGGTGTGTGTTGTGGCGTTGCTGGCTGTGCCGTGGGAGGACTGACGTTGTACTGGGAGGGCAGCGTTGCTGGTAACCAAAACCATCCTGCTGGAGTGTAGGTAGCTGCAGCTGAGCAGCTGCCACAGCACTTTGCTGGGATGAAACCAAGATAAATCTTGCTTTCTGATGATTAACTCTTAGTGTCATCACCAGTGACTTCCAGGGGAACGTTGAGGGAAAAGAGATTAACTAAGTGACTTACAGGGAGGTACTTAATGAGCTTCTGATGTTCCTAAATTGATTCCTTCTCCCCTTCCTTGTGGCTTCAGTCTCTGTCTTTTTATCATATAAAGTAGATATTGAAGGAGTACTGAACTCTTCCAGTGCCCCAGGCCCACTCCTGGCAGCAAAGTCCCTACATCCATCACATAAGATGCTCACCCTGACCAGTCCCTGCCTCCCAGCAGTGAGGGCAGGATTGCTGCAAGGTCTGGTCAGCTTGCATTAGGACCTGCATTGGTAATGCCCATCTCGAATGTTGAGTTCCAGGAGCACAGCTGGAAAAGTACTGCCTTCCTTCTCGGAACAGCTACTTCAGAATAAAAGAGGAACATCGAGCGGGTGACAGAAAATACTCCATAATATTGACAACTCCAGGGGTGTGTCAGTGATTTCAAATATCAATCTTGCCTCTTGACCTTTTTAAATTTTTCCCCACCTGTGTGAGCATTATTTCTTCTGTTCCCTGGTGGTATCCCTGGCCTGCTTGTTCTCATTTTCTTCCTGACATGTACCAAAGAAAGAAAATCCCAGTGGGAACAGGAGCCCAGTCTATAGCTGGGAGAGAGCATGAGTGCTGTAGAGCACCCTGCTTTGCCAACCCTTTTTCCTTTGCACCAGACGTCGGTTGGCAGGAGCTGGATGTGCACCGTGTTCTGTGGCTGCCCGTGTGAGGGACATGGGCTTGCCTCTGCCAGGAGGGACAGTGTGTGCTGGCTGTTGCTCTTTGAAGTCTACCACAATTAAATCAGAACATCTTTAATAAGGGCAGGATCATCTAGGAAATCTGCAGGTAGGACTAGAAGCGAGGAGGGACGGCTTTGGGTGATTCCTGACTCAGTGTGTTGACTTGGGCAACTTGCTTCATCTCCAGATAAAGGAGGAAAGATGATAGTACTTCCTTCACTTGGATGAAATGAAGATTGCTTAAAGTGGTAAAGTGCTGTGAAGTTGGGGAAATAAAAGTTTAAAACTTTTAAGTAACAGAAATTATTGCTGTAAGCGTAAGGAGGTGAGCTAGGAGTGAGGGGCTTGATGTTCTCCATCATGACCTCTCTCTAGAAGTTCTCCTCGGTACTGTGCACCACTTCACGCTCTAACCTTTCCTGCCCTTGGATAAACACAGCTCTTAAAGGAAAGAGCCATCCTGCTGGAACACTGGTCGTTTGGTTAGGAACAGAATGGTTTTGCTTTGCCTGTGTTCGGCTGGGAAGATGTGATCTTCAGAGCAGTGGTGGTCCGTGTCACCCAGGAAGAGACGGGGAGGAACGAGCAGAGCCCTTTGAGCAAGACACTGCTTTAGTGAGGAGTGAGGCATCAGTGCCACCTAGGGCTGAAATCAGAAAGTACACTGCTGTCTGAAACATCTCATTTGCAAAAACAAGCTGTGTCTGTTTGTGTGTGTATGTGTGTGTATATATATATACCTAGAAAAAAAAATAAAATAAAAATCTGAATTTAGTCTAGGGGAAAAGAGGGACCTTAATCCTTGTAATGCATTTTGGAAACTGATTCTTTTCCTCAGGAGATACCACTGCAGGCAGAGTTCTAATTCTCAGAAACTTAACAATGGAGAAAAAATGAAAGTCTTCTGAAGAGTCAGTAAAAAAAAGAAAAATTTGAGTTATATGGGATAGTTGTGGTATCTGCTCACTTCCAGTGGGATGGGGAGGAGAGAAGGGTAAAACTGAGAACTCATGAGCTAAGATAAAGATGAATAAAAGGAAGCTTAATGGGTAAAGGAAAAGCCATGCACAAAAGCAAAGTGAGGGATTTATTCTTCACTTCCCATCGGCAGGCAGGTGTTCAGCCAGCTCCAGGTAAGCCAGGCTCCATCATGTCTAATGGTGATTTGGGCAGACAAATGGCATCACCTTCCTTCTTCCCGCTGCTTTTTATGCTGAGCATGATGTCATATGGTCTGGAATATCCCTTTGGTCAGTCGGGATCAACTGTTCCTGCTAGGTCCCCTCTCAGCCTGTGCACCCCCAGTCTACTCACTGGTGGGGCGGTGTGAGGAGCAGAAAAGTCCTTGACCCTGCTCAGCAGCAACTAAAACATCCCTCTGTTATCAGCACTGTTTCCAGTACAAACCCAAATCTTAGCCCGTACCAGCTCCTGTGAAGAACATTAACTGTATCCATCCAGAACCACCACAGGGATGCTTTTGCTTCATTAGTTTGAGGAAGTTTTCTTCCTGAGCATGAATTTTTACCTGCAGTTTATCCTGAGTTAAATGTTTTCCCTGCTATCCATGTGCTGATGCTGAGGTAGTTGGATGATGCTGGATGCTCCAGGAAGCACAGTGTTTATGTGTCCTCAAAAAGTCACCTTCCTAAATGGTTTAATTTTAGAGGCTGTAAACCTCTGTAAAATACAAATTAGGCAAATTATCTTGGGCTTATCTAGTCTCCTAAGCTCTAAATATTGAGTTAAATAATCATCACCATAAGATAATTAAGCAGTCACCCAGCTGGATTTATTAAATGCTGCTCTTATTTCAAAATCTAGGCGCAAAATTGATTTCTGTAAATTATCGTGAAACCCAGGAATGGCAGAGGTCAGGAGAAAACACAGCTGGACCCTTCTGATTTTTCTTGCTTTGGTGTTATTCATAGAAGCTAGGATTGGCCATGGAGACTCCTCCTTTGCCATTCCAAAACCTAACAGTGTTAAGAATTAATAGGATCTTGGGAAGGAATCCATAAGCTGTCTCTCCCTGTTGCTTTGAAGTATTGAAGCTCATGCCCGAAGACCTTTGGTCTCCTTAAGAAGGAGCAAGTTGAAGCTATTGAGAACCTTTAAGAAGCAGGTAAATGAGATATTGCCAGCAGAAAAAGGAAAAATAAAGGCTAAATTGCATTTGCTCAGGTTTAGCCGTGATGGCACATACCTGAGAACTGCTGGTACAACTCCTGAGGTGTCTGATGTGAGAGGGCATCGAGCAGGATCTGGATCTGTGAGCTGGGATGTGCCCCTTCGGCATGGTTGTGCCAGGCCTGTGGCTGGTTGGCTGCCGTGCCATGTTGTTTGTTGTCTGCCAGACTTCATCTTGCTCACAGGATGAGAAGGCACAGAGTGGAAAAAGGTCAAAAGTAGGGTTTTTTTATCATTAGGCAAATCTGCCTTGGTATTTTGAATAATAAAAAGAGAATAGAATCACTCAATAAGATCGTTCTGTGATTCTGTGGAACAATGTGAGGGAAAATAAATATAAATACAAAGTTCTCCCCTGCTTTTTACTACTCTGAGTACCAAGACATATTTTAGCTAACAAATGGCCTGTAAGTAGGACAAGGAGAGAGCAAAAAGTCACAGAATCATAGAATGACTTGTGTTGGAAGGGACCTTTCAAGGCCATCTAGTCCAACCCCCCTGCAGGGAGCAGGGACATCTGCAACTGGAGCAGGTTGCTCAGAGGCCCATCCAGCCTTCCTGGGATGATTCCGGGGATGGGGCAGTGACCACCTCTCTGGGCAACCAGGCCCAGAGTTTCACCACACTCAATGTAAAATAATTTCTTCCTTTATATCTAGTCCGATTCTCTCCTCTTTTAGTTTAAAACCATCACCTCTTGTCCTGTCACAACAGGCCCTGCTAAAAAGTCAAGGCCCATATCTCTTTATAGGCCCCCTCTAAGTGTTGAAAGGCCACAATAAGGTCTCCCCGGAGCCTTCTCTTCTCCAGGCTGAACAGGCCCGACTCTCTCAGCTTTTTCCCTCAGTGTAAGTCACTCCAGATTGTTCACGTCAGTCCTAGCACATGATTTCTTAGGTCTACATCTTGTGGGAGGATAAAAGTCATGGGGATATTTTCCTTCCCTGATATGAGCACTTGAGAAAGGTAGACAGTAAGTCTCCTGTGATGGATTTCAAGAAGGCAGAATGACTGAAAAGACAAAAATTGGGAAGATGGGGACAGGCACCCTTTTAGATGCAGTTCTGTTCCAAAGAGCTGCCACCTTCTCTAGAGCAGATGGGGTTTATCTAGAGAAGGCAAAGTGCAGAAAACCCCTAGTGCATTTCAGGGCAGGATTCAGCAGAGCACTTTGGTGTGTTCAATTTTTATTCATTCCTTAACTTTTCTCTTTACCTTGGAATGTTAACAGAAGGGCACATCTAAACAAGCGCTTGCAGACAGACCTGAGCTGAGTCGGCCTTTGTGCCCAGCCCAGGCCTGAAGCGGGAGCTGCACGGCCCAGTATCGAGCTGCTGTGTCTGGCTCAGAGGCACCTTATGAAATACACATGATGTAGAAGGATAAGGGGGATCTATTTTATTTTTATTTTCCTCTTCTTTTGTATCCCTCAAATACTTAAACCCCGTAGAGCTGTTCAAAATTGGGCCCTGGCATATTATCCATTGTCTTGTCTTTTTCTCTTCCTCCGCTCTGTACTCTTCCTTCCATGTTGTCATACTTCTCATGAACTTTAGGAAGTCCCTCTACAAGATGATATTTGTCTTACAGGTCACTCTACCGTAAGTTCACGTTCAAGGATCCCTCTCTAGCTGACTGTAGGAAACCCAGTTGTCTGTCAGCTCCGTCCTGCTCTCCTTGCCTCTCTCGCTGGCCATTTTAGGTCTTGTCTGTGCACTAAGTAGGAGTGTGGTGCCTTTCCCTGCATTGGGCCAGTTAGTCTGGGCTTATTTGTGTGCTGTGGCACTTGGACCAACCCCATATGCATGGTGAGGTTGGTATCTTCCAAGCGTGGGTGTGCTGAGCACATGCTCCACAGCCATCTGCGCAGGGAGTTCCTCTGGCTCCTGGGATAGGGATCTTACTGGGGACTGGCTGCTGCCAAGTAACAGATTCAGCTCTCTCCAGAGGAAACCTTAGGGAAGGGAGTAGCTACAGGTGGCCTGTAGGACACACTATCACAAGAGGCCATGTTGTTACACGTTCTTGCATCCTAAAGATCTCACAGCCTTGGAGTTCAGCTTCATCCCAAGCTATCTGCCTCCTCAAGTGATAGTGGTAGATTGAATTCCTTTCTGGGTTGGATCATCGGTTTTGCATTTTTCCTCTCTTCTGAGCCTGAACACATTAAAGGAGAGACTGAGATAGTTTAACTAAACGTAAAGCTACACACTGTGGTGGTTTTCAAACCATCGCTGAGGAGCCTGCTGTTGGGCTGTGTTCACCGAGTGCTCTAGCTTTGAGTAATTTGAGTGCACCTGGGTCAGGGCAATCCTAAGCACAAATACAGGCTGGACAGAGTATGGATGGAGAGCAGTCCTGAGGAGAAAGGCTTGGGGATGCTGGTTGATGAAAAGTTCAACGTGAGCCAACAATGTGCAAGTGCAGCCCAGAAAACCCCAACTGTACCCTGGGCTGCATCCAAAGCAGTGAGGCCAGCAGGTGGAGGGAGGTGATTCTGCCCCTCTGCTCTGGTGAGACCCGACTTGGAGCGCTGTGTCCAATTCTGGAGCCCTCAACACAGGAAGGACACAGACCTGTTAGAGCAGGTCCAGAGGAGGACACAAAAATGATCCGAGGGCTGGAACCCCTCTGCTGGGAGGCCAGGCTGAGAGAGTTGGGCTTGTTCAGCCTGGAGAAGACAAGCGAAGACTCTGGGGACACCTTCCTGCAGCCCTGCAGTATCTGAAAAGGGCCTGCAAAAAAGCTGGGGAGGGACTTTTTAGAAGAGCTTGTAGTGATAGGATGAGGGGTAATGGCTTCAAACTGGAAGAGGGGAGATTTAGATCAGATGTAACAAAGTAGTTCTTCACTGTGAGGATACTGGCACAGGTTGCCCAGGGAATTTGTGGATGCTTCACCCCTCCATGTGTTCAAGACCAGGTTGGATGGGGCTCAGAGCAACCTGCTCTAGTGGGAGGTGTCCCTGCCCATGGCAGGGGAGTTGGAATGAGATGATCTTTAAGGTCCCTTCCAACCTAAACCATTCTATGATTTGATGTTTTACTTAATGATTGCAGCAGGCTTGGAGCCTGGGTCAGCTGCTGATAACCTGGTTGTCTTAAATTGTGGGATATATCCTTGGATATTTAAAAATGGGGATCTGGGTGATGAAGAGGTGGAATGGAATGTAGGTACGAGTTTGTGTATATGTGTATGTATGTCCAGTTACACAGTTAGAATGTCTTCTCCTGACGAAACCTTCTATAGGCACTGGAACGCAGGAATCTCCCAAAGATTTGTCTTCTGTACCAGGCCTTTGCAAATGAGGATATTTGCAAAGGGAAGTCGTAAATAATTTGGGTTGCCGGCCTCCCTCTGTCTCTAAAGCTACAGGGGAGAAGTAATGGACCAGCTTTGTTGTTAAAAGCATTTTCCTTAACAGCTGAATCCTGTGGGAGATTCCTTTCCGAGCAGCTTTCCTCTGCCGTGGACTCTCCCGACAAGATCACAGACGGCTTTTTGGTCTCTGAGTGTTGTGGTGAACATCTAGTTAGGTCTATTTATGCATCTGAAATACGTTGGAACGATGTTATGCAGAGAATAAGCAGTACAGTGAGATTTGAGAGTAGTCTATCCAAGGGAATGCTTTGGGGGACAGTGCATTTTCCTTCCCGTTCCTGAAATTTCTTACATCTATAAAATGATAAAACTTGAATTAGCACCAAGAAAATAGTCATGACCATGCAGTGTTTTGCTTTTCTCTTTTTGTACGAAGATTGAAATTGTGCTCTATAGCTGCTCTGATGGGTCCTTTTCAGCTTCGAAATTTTCCAAGAAAATAAATTCATTGCAGTAGCAGCTGCTACTCTAAACCATTGAGAAGAGAAATAGTGAGACGTGTTGTTCTTCACCCTTTTACTCCTCGCTGAGTGCTGGTGCAGTGTCAGAACAACCTTTCAGGGTATGACAGAGAAAATACTTTGGCCTGAGAAGGTGGTGGAAGAGGGGACCTGGTGGCTGAAGCCTCAGCTGCTGAGTTACCGTTTATGGTGGGAATTGGACAACTGGCAGTTTTGACCAGAATATACCTGGGTTTAGAGTGACTGTCATTCCACTGAGATTACCGACACCAGGTTGCGTTGAGAACTGTTTTGCCTCTGGTGTGTAATGGGGATCCTGGCTGGCGGGTCGGCTTCATCGGACCTGCTGACGTGGCCTCGTCACGAGTCGGGAGGTGACGGGCGCCCTCTCGGCGCTCAAGAGCTGAAGTGTCTCCTGTCACCTCCGCACGGTGCCACGTGCTCACCGCTGCGTCCCCACGACCTGTGAGGCTGGGTGCTGGGCCTGGCACAGTGAGATGTGTCTCAGCACTTGCAATACGGACCTGGCTCAACTTGCTCGGGTGCAGGGCTCCGCTTTTGGAAAAGCGGGAGGTGGGACTCTTCTTGTTTATCACCTTTCTTTAGGTGGAGACAGCCAGTCCTTAGAAGCTGCCTGCTCCTAAAAGGCCTGGCGTTTGGGGTAGGGTGGTGATGTGGTCTATTAATTTTTCTCTTTTGTTGTTTGTTTTTTTGTTTTTTTTTTATTCTACATTCCAGGAAGGGTGCTTGTGGCCTTCAGAAAGCTCGGTTTCACGCCAGGGTGCTTCAGAGGTACAGAGAAATTTCTTCTTGTCTTTACCAACGTGCTTTCCTCTTTCCTGTTACGTATATTTAGCTCCCCTCAAAATTGTGCATCTATTTAGTAAATAAAGCTTTTTCAATGTAGACCAAGAGTTCATGTGAGCGTGTGTCCATATGGACGTGTGAATGTATGGACATCTGAGCCTCCTTTAACCCCCATTCTATAAATGCTCAAGACTTGTTCATTAAAAGAATGAAATTCAGCCTACCTGACACCTCATCTCCGTCCACAGCTCCTTGTATCATAGGACACATTCACAGATAAGTGGTGGAGGTGTCTCTCGTGCAGTGGCTCAGTAATGTGAGTTTCCAGTGGAATCTACAAGATGAGTTGGTCTTCTCTGTGTTTTCCTGGATTTACAGCATGTATCCTATCAATCACCAGTGTCTTCTGACTAACACAGATCCCTGGTCTGAGTGATAATTTGTGGGCGTGTTGCTCCAAGTGGCCTAGCTCACCTGTGTCTTCCTGGTGGCTGAACTTGAATCTGCGAGGGTTGCGGGCTAAAGTCCCTGCATGGCCCCAAAAAATGAGCAGAGCTGTTTGATAGATCTAGATCTAAGAAGCTGGTGTGTCCCTCTAGGTCTGGGGTTGACCAAGTGAGGAGCAGTAGCTTCTCACAGAATGTCTTGAACTCTTCCTCTTGTAGAGCCTGACCTCCTCCCGATCTTAATATGCTGAAGACATTTTGTCCACGCGCAATACAGAAGCCTTACAGGTCCTTCCCTCCCAGAGACTGAGTTTTGGCTGAGAGCTGAGGGGGAGGAGGAGACCTGATGCACTCTGGTAGTGAGGGCGTGAGATATGCCAGGCCTTCACAAAACGTACTAAAATGACCCTCTGAATTCTTTGGAAGGTGTTACCTTAGCAGGAGGCTCAGACTGCAGCTGAAATTCAGCGTTGGGACGTTTTTGTGGAACTAATTAATTGTCCAGACAAGTGAGAAAGTGTTTCCTATGTACAGAAACAGAATTGTGTTCTCTCAGCTCTGCACGTTCCAGTGTCAGAAGTAGCTACGTGAGGTCTCGGTCTTCCTCCGTGAAGCTGTTCTCAAGTACTCTGTGTTAGATCCTCTCTGCCACTCCTACCCCTCAAGAGGCATGTGTGTGGGAGCACACGTGTGCAACATCTGCCGGGTCTAATCCTTTCAGATAGATGGCAGAGGGAAATATTTTCTGATTTATCGGTTCTTGGTAAATAGGGAGCAGCCACTGTACTTCTCTCGGCCGTGGAGTCACGTGTCTCTCTCTCCCCGTTTCAGATCATGTACGCTCCAAGGTCCAGGGACAGATTTACCGCCCCGTCTTTCATGCAGCGGGACCGTTTCAGTCGCTTCCAGCCCACTTACCCTTACATGCAGCATGAGATTGACCTCCCTCCCACCATCTCCCTCTCCGACGGAGAAGAGCCGCCGCCGTACCAAGGCCCCTGCACCCTGCAGCTCCGGGACCCGGAACAGCAGATGGAGCTCAACCGGGAATCTGTCAGGGCCCCACCCAACCGAACCATTTTCGATAGCGACTTGATAGACATCTCGATGTACAATGGGGGCCCTTGCCCACCCAGCAGCAATTCGGGCATAAGTGCAACCAACTATAGCAGTAACGGAAGGATGGAAGGACCGCCCCCGACGTACAGCGAGGTCATGGGGCATTACCCAGGCTCCTCTTTTTTCCATCACCAGCACAGCAACGTGCCTCCTTCCTCGCAGAGGGGGAGCAGACTTCAGTATCAGCAGAACAATTCAGAGAGCACAATAGTCCCCAGCAAAGGCCAAGAGCGGAAACCGGGAAACCTGGTCTAAGTCCCTCGCCCAGGTGCGTTCGAACTGAAGACGAGAGACGGCGGCAGGGCGGCGGAGGAGGAGGAACCCCCCCCGTGCTCCGGTGCACAATGTTGTTAACGTTTCGCCTGGTACAACTTAGTAAAACCAAACGTGCAAACCAGTTCTTTGTTTCTGATTCCTTTCAGGGGAATTGCATGCAGAGCAGATGGAAAGAAATACAAACTTCCATTCAGTTTGTCTACGAGCAGTGTTTCAGGGGAAGGGGAGGGGGGGGGATATATATTATTTTTTTTTTAATAAACTATTTCAATTATTTAATTCTAAACGTTAACTTAGCACAGAGATGAGGCTTGAGCCTGTTTTATACTCACAGAAAGAAGACGGTGGTTTTGCTAGATAACGGGGGAAGAATTGGCCAGTTTGCTTTTTTTTTTTTCTCCCAGGATGTGGATTTATTATTTTTTTTTTTTTTGAATATGAAACAAAATTCCTGTTTTGTGTGCCAAGGTATAAAGTTGAGAACTTAGATGAATGCAAGGAATTAATTTGTGTTGTGATAAATGTGTTTTAAAAAGTTGCACTATCTTAATGTTTTAAAAAAAAAAAAAAATTATATATGAGGGAACTGTTTTATGTGAAGTTCTTCTATATGTTGTCTCTTCACCTGTGGAATGATGAGAGAGCCCCAGAAGTAATCTGGAGGAGTTTGCCCCCCTCCACCCCAGGTTTGCTAGAAAAAAAGGGGACAGGACTTAGCCTAACATCTCTTGACTTTTACAAACCAAGAAACACAGGGACACTTGTCTTTGCAATAATTTGCATTCAAATAACAGCACGTCCGTGAAGTGTCTTGGAGACTTTTTGGATGGAAGAAGGCAAATAACAAAATCCCAGCATTTCCCCTCCCGTAGGGTTTAAGCGTTTGGCGGCGTCGAAGATTCGTTTCCTAAACGGCAAAACAAAATCCCAGGTGTCTTTTCATTTGTATTGATTCTAACAAAGTGCTGCCATTCTTTCTTTTCCTTTTCACCACCCCGGTGTCGCCAGTACTTACAGTTTTTAGAGACTTTTGTCCTCGCTGTAGCCTGAAATGTATTTAGTCACATATCATGGCATTATGCAATAAATTGTCGGAAAACGCAAGGCGGGTTCCCCCCCCCCCCCCCCCCCTCCCCGCGATGCCGTTTCAACGCGCGAGACTCTGTTGTGCTTTTCGCTCTCCCGTTAACCGTCCTCTCGATACCGGAGTTTGCTCCTGGAGATCCATCCCGTTGAAGCCAAGGAGCTTTCGGCAGCTCTGGCCCCACCGCCACGCGGTTTCCGCAGCACTGCTCGTGACGTGGGAGCACCAGTTACTCCCGCCGCAAACCAGTTTGCCCTGGGCCCTGTTGCGGAAACTCCTCGGTGGGTGTCACGGGGCTGAGGCCTGCAGGACTACGCCGGTGGGTAGAGATGACTACTCACCTATGAACTTCAGCGGCCCTAAGCCTCTGTTTGGCCGTGCTGATCTGAAGGATAGTTGGAAAAATGTTCCCTGCCTGTAAAGTGGTCTCTGAGGGGGGATGTCTTTCTTCCCTGGCTGTTCCTGCGTGGAAGCGCACGCGGCGCTGGGAGGCGGTTGACGAGCGGTGATAGAGGCGCCACAAGCACACGAAAAAGCACAACTTGCACTTAAAATGCATTTCGGAAAAAGAACGAACCTGTAGAGTCTTAGCTTGAATAGTTTCTAATATATTATGGGTATGAGCGTGTCATAGACTTTTTCACTTTAAGATCTTTCACTTTTTTTTGTCTCTTTTTCTTAAAGCCTCGTGGGCAGCAGCCGCTGAGTGCCCTGAGGGCTCTGGGGAGGAGAACGGTGCCCGAGCTGGAGGGTGGGTTTCTGCAGGACTTCTGTACGCCCGGGGCTCTGATAACTGAAGTGCATCTTTGATCTATGCAGAGTTTTAATGCCAAAACAGTGTGAGTGTCTGCGTGTGTGGTTGGTGGGCCTCAGCGTGGATTATTTTCTTCATAGTTTGAGTTTTGTTCTAGTTTAGAAAGCGTTTGTGTAGCTGTTGGTCTGAGTACGCAGCCTCGTTGGTCTCTGTAATTGTGTTCTCGGGCTGAGTCGCGCTGGTAACGCAGAGTAAAGCTGCCTTTTAATTTATGTGCTGTTTGAAAAGAGAGAGAGTGTATGATGGGATTGGCTTTTTTTTTTTTTTTTGGTTTCCTTTTCCACTCAGACCCACAGGACAGGTGTTTAGGAGATGACTTAGGTGGCTGTCAGTCAGCTAGGGCTCCCATCATGTCTGCTTCCTGGGAATAAAAGCTGTGAAATTAGATTTTGCAAACAACCGATGAACGTAATTCCTAGCTTAATTAAAGAAAACCAGAAGACAAAGCCAGCAAATGTTGCGTTTGGTCTTCAGAGACTTTTGTTGTCCTTCAGAAGTGAGCTTTTCAGCCAGATGATGTGTGTGCCTACACAAATACTGTGCTGTTGCCTAAATGAGGATTATTTAGCCAAGAAGCCTTGAGGTGAGAACAGCGAGAACTCCGTGGTCGCAGCAGAGAACACTTGGACTGGGCCCCAGGCTTGGACCAGTTGAGTACCAGCTTTTTTCCTGTGCGCAGATCTCAGCGAAGTGAGCCTTGAAGTTGCCTTCAAAGTCTCCTCTTGGGAACACGCTTTCTTTGAGACAGCCCTTTGCCATCTTCTGCCATCTCCGCGTGCTGGTGGATTTACGCGCTTCCCGTTCACGTTGTCCGGTAGGATGCGTGTGCTGTTATTGCTTTAATTTTTTTCTTGACTGAGGAATTTTTTCTTTGCATGGAGTATGTGACCTGTTCCAGCTCTGTAGAAAAGATTTGTTTAAAAAGAACTTGGTATTTGCTCACCTCATGGTTGCATCTCCTCTTGCTTCTTTGCCTTCTCATCGTATTCTGCTGTCCAAAGCTAACATGCAGCTGGTAGACCTGTCAGCTCTGGAAGTCTAGTCGCCTGTTACTCGCTGTAGGTGGGCTTCCAATCTGGTATTTTTGGTTTGGGGCCTCTTATAGGAGTAAATATGGTATTTTTTTGTCAATATTAGTGATCTCTGATAGTAGTGCTGTCAGTATTTTAACATTGCAACAGTAAGAAGTGGTATTCTTCTTTATTTTCTTGCAGTGAGAGAAAATAAGCGCTTGCTGACAGAGCAGGACAGTAAAAGAAGGAATATCAGGATTACTTAGCACTATCTGTATTTACAGGCTTAGAAATGGGCGATCTCTGAAGATAGGTAATTCTATGAAGCATTCATGGAAAACTCCCTTTGAAAATATCCAGAATTAATAAGGTATATTCCACAGCCACTCAAAATGAAATGATAAAAGATTTCTGCAAACAGTTACACCTCCCTACTGATGTTTTGGTTCACGTGTATCGTGCACAAACCCCCACCTAGTATGTGTGTGGAGTGTTCTATGTGATGGATCAAGTTGGTCTGAATTCTGATTGCATCTCCTAACCTTTACTCATCCTCCCAAAATTCAGTCCAACGATATCCTCACTTCAGAAATTTTCAGGTTAAAAGGTTTGGGTTTTTTTAAATGTACTTTTAAGAAATGAACCGTTGACCTCTATCCTACTACAGAGGATAATTTTTCCCTTACGTGGCAGAGCTCACTTCTCTTGCTCAGTATCTTTGGTGTTTTCCTATGATCTTGCAGGGCTGGAAAAGGCAAGGAGTGTAGCAACAGAAAAGAGGTTTCTCTCTCTGTTTCCTGAGGGGGCACTTGGCTCTAATTCTGGATGCACATTTAGGCTGATGGTGGTTGGGTTCAACTTGGTGCGAGCCGGCTCTGTCCGTATGACGCTGCTTAAAAGGTGTGAGCGAGGAACGCGAAGACTCGTACCCCATCGATGGAGCCATGTTTGGATCTCTTGGTACTTTGCGTAACCGGTTGTTCTTGTCAGGGAGGACCTTCTTAAGTGAAGAATTCTTGTCACTGCTGAGCTCTGCACTTCAACCAGTCTCGGTCTGGTGGGACTTCATTATTTCATTCTAAGTACAAAAACGATGGTCTGTGCCCTGTGTCTAAGTTCTTGATGGCTCTTGAGGAAGGTATCTACGTTCTTGCAGTCGTGGAATCTGCAGGAACCATGGGTCAAGCTGTGCTTTATTTGGGGTCTTATTATTGCTTGCCCACTTCTCCCACCAATTCATCCCAGCTGGAAGTTGCTTCTATTACCCCAAATCTTCTGAATTTTCATGTTATGGAAATATATAAAAAGGCGTCGCTGAGATTTTTATTTTCTTTTAGTGTGATTGTGGTTCAGGGAAGGGCAAGGAGTGAAGTGATGTTGCTTCCAAACAAAGATGCTTGCTTGGCAATAGGGCAGAAAGCCTTGTCCTGCTGGAGAGCCCTGTGCATGGGCTGGCTGGAGCAGAGCTGCCTGGAGCCGTCCTCTCTAACCCTGCCAGGTAGTGACATACTGGACCTTAAAACTGACACTCTGATCTGTAAGGAATGTTGGAATGGTTTGGAGAAGATTGATTACTAACCTTTCCCTGACTCTTGAGTGTTCACAGTAACTAAAGTAGCCTCATTTCATAGGCAAAAAAAATTAAAATAAAATAGTACGCTGGTGGAAATAGATATGCTCCAGAACTGTTATTTACTTTTTTTTTCCCCCCCTTCCCCCAAGGCGAAACTCCAGACTTGCTGCTACATTTGAAAGTATTTAGGATTCTTCACCAGTTCTCTCTGGTCAGCACCATTAGGTCGTGTCCATGGACATGGGTGTGTGTAGATACCCACATGCAAACTTGTGCCTGTCTCCCTACCCCTCAATTGTCTCGATATTAGTTACTATTCCACAGTCACCTTCCAGAAGTGTTGATGGCCAGCAGTTGGGCTCTCAGGAACAATGACGACTCATTTGTCAAACAACTGGAGGCATGAGGACTCTTTGCTTTTCAGTCCTGTAAATGTCACGGCCCCATTTTTTTATCAGTAAGGGAGCTTCGTGCTACACAAATTCTTGCCGTGACCTGGTGAGCTTAGTGCATCTTCCTTCCGACAGCTCTCTTCTTTTGGGTGAGCTTTGCAAAATCCTCGTGCTTCTGGGACAACCCTAGTGTAGAGCTCGTGTACTGATGTACGGGGAAGGACACGTTCTCCGTGTGCTCCAAATCTTAGCATGTTTTTTCAAATCTAGCTGCTGCTGAGAACCGAGTTGTGCAGTGGGTTCAGAGGAAGGCTGGCTTTTGAGAACATCTTTGCTTGTTTGGATAAAAGTTGTTGCAAATCAGTCAATTACACATATCCGGTCTTTTCCCGCCCTGCGTCGCCTGCTTGCCAACCAACGTCATTCCCCAAAACTAGCCCCAAATGTCTCCCTTGTTCAAATCCCTGGAAAGAGACATTCTTACGGAATTGTCTGAGACCTGGCGAGGCCTTTCAGAGCGTGGAAAAGTCTTTTGTTGAGGACACGTTGAGCTTAAAGGGGTTTCCCATCTACAGATGCTGTTCTGTACATTTCGTTAGGAAATTGAAGTTTAAAATTTTGAGAGCAGCCCTGCAGAAGATGGTGATTGGTATCACAGAATCACATCTGATTTTTAATTTATTTTTTTTTAATACTTAATACACTGTTTCCCAGTCTGCTCTCATTAATCAGGGGTGTAAATTACTTTTGGACCCACCCCTGGTTGCCACATGCTGGCAAAAGCCCTGGTGGGCACATTTGCTCCCGCAAAATAGTATCGTTTCCTCGGTGCGGCTCCGCTTGGGGAATTAGCAGAAGCTGCACCACTAAGTTCAGCCTCCAAAACCCACCTCAGACCTGCACTGCCCCTTCCCAGCAAACTCGAGTGCGAGTGATGGCTCAGTTCCCGCGAACCGTTTTCTCGCACTAGTGAGCGCCGCAGGCACGCAGTTGAGAGTCTCCTGGTGTTGCCTTGAAATCGCGTTATTTGCGTCAAATCTCTTTCAGGCCGGTTTTGTAACCCCTCGCTACATTTCTCCTGCTTTCACAAGGGAAAACCGGGCCCAATGTGGTGTTGAGAGAAGCATTGCAAACTCTCCTGGCTCTTCTGTCGTCTCTTCTGGTTTTAGGCCCAGGTATTGCCGGCGTCGCTTTCCCGCTCTAAAAGCGCCGACCCTTTTATGTTAATTAACAGTAAAGAAGCTCATAACCCTCCCCCTTCCCTCTAAACGCCGAGTGATTTGCTGCCAGAGACGACTCTGTCCTTTCTTTGCTGTTTTGCTGCTGCTGTTTGAGATGGTTTGGTGCATGAGCTTTCCGAAACAACGCGGCGCGCGTAGGACCTCGTGGGTGGCGAAGCTTTTTTCTTCTTCCTTGCCTTCCTTGGCTTGTTGCTTGTCTGTCCGCCGTGGTAGGTTTATTAAGAAATTATATTTGGTATAATTTTGAGGAGGTTTGCATGTCGGTAGTTTGTAAGCAACTAAGGTGCCTCATGTTCGGGTCTGAGCAGATTGGAAGCCCCTTGCACTCGAGAGGGCCTGAGCCAAAGGCCGGTGAAGTTGGTAGGAAGATTCTTTCCGACTTCAGGGGGCTTTGGATCAGACCTTTACGCTCCCACCTTTGTTGTGCCTCACTTAAAATGGTGCTTTTTCAGTTGTCTGTCTTTTATTTTCTGGAGTTTTGTTGGGTTGTATTTTTTTTTGTCTTTGTACGGTGCTGTGTATAACTTGAATATATTATGCACATATCCTACCCAATGGGTAGAACAAACAAACATACGAAAACAAACAGATGTTGTTAATACTGTAAGATAATGTACAGATGATCTCGATTTTAACACACACACACACACACACATGAAAAAAAAAAAAGGCATAGATTTTTTGTGAATGCCAACTTCTGTGCTCGGTCCTTTTTTGTAAGAAAATTTGCAAATGAATGCGTACAAATGACAAAAAGCCTATGTATTTTATTTTCCTATTAAATCTCACTATAATACCATAAGGGAAAAAGTTTGAACAAATCCTTTTTGACTACCCTGTGTATAGTGATTTGTTGTTTGATGCATCTTTGCTGTGAAGATTCGTTCTTTTTTTTTTTCTTAAATGTGTCAATATAAGAAAAAGGAAAAAAAACACAAAACAAACAAAACCTCCACAGCTTTATCCTTGCAACAAGATGCTTCTTGTATTGGATGTTGCCTCTCTATTGCTGAGTTGGACCAGTATTAGTTACGACTTCTCCAGCAGATACATTATTTATTATTATCCTCGATTACCGTTTTTTTTTTTAACTTAGAGATGGGCTAAACCCTTTCGAATCTTTTTATCCACATCCTAGATTTGAAGTGAAGCTCAGACAAGTGGGAATTGACCCAAACCATCCCTCCAAAATCAAAACTATTTAGTGACAACAGCCAGCCCTTGCCCTGTGCCCACCACTGGTACGCGGTCCTGCCGTGGCGAACGATCCTACGGCTCGGAGCGTCGCTGGGGCTCGCCCATGACCGGGGTGGGCGAGCAAAGCATGAGCTGAATGCAGGGTTTGAATGTCAGCTTTGAGTTGGCCTCTTGACAGCAACAGCTTGACCCAGGTTCAAATTTAAGATTATGGGGAAATGCCTAAACCTGTTCAGAGCCAACGTGGTGCGGAAAGTAATTCAAGGCTTCAACTTCTTGCCCAACTCCCTGGGCAGTTTGGTTCTCACCCCGGCGTCTCCGCACGTTCGGCTCTCCGTCGCCGTGGCCCCGGCGCGGGCTCTTCGGTAAAGCAAATACCTCAGGAAAACTCAACGTGAAGTTCTAGTGTAGAGACTTGCAGATGCTGTACTTATTTTTCTAAACTCTTTGTTCTAACTATCCCAGGATGGTAGGCGATGTAAAAGTTTATCAGTCCCGAGACAGACTAGTCCTCGTGCAGATGGATACCGACGAATCTTTCATAGATACTTGTGTCTCTGTGTAGCTTTTTTATACTTGTCAGGCTTTAACCACAGAGGTGAGGTCGCGACGTGTCGGGATACGTTTGAGGTGGCGTTTCTTTTGGGTTTTCAGATGACTAGCTAAAAGCTATGCTAAAAACTCAGGGGGCCTTGTCTGGGGCCCAGCGAAGTCCGTGGTGAGGCTTCCTCTGGTTTGGGTGGGCTGTCGATCTGGTCTGTCGTGCTCAAGGGTGGCGCCTTGGAGCACGCTCCTTCACAACTTCTCTGTCGACCTGAAACTTCAGCAGCGCATTTGTCTGTAAATGTCTTTTTTGAAAAGCCCTCACAGGAGTCCTGTATGTGAATGTTGATCATGGTTGGTTTGGTTGGATTTTTTTTTTGTTTTAAAGAAGTGTGTAAAGTTATTTTTCACGGCCAGTTTCTGCATCGTCACACCTTTGCAGGTAGCTTGTGTCCATCCCTCTCTCTCTCTTGAGCTGTTTCATCAGTAAGGGTGTACCATTGGGAGATACATGGTCATGACTGTCGTTTCCTGACTTGTTCATTGTTTGTCAGGGCATAGAGTAATTGTTTTGGAAGTGGGCCTTGCCTGGCCACCTTCACCTTGCTGTTTGCACTGCAGTCCCGCTTCCGTGCAGGAAGGACGGAAAACAAACAAGCAAAAAAAACCCCAGGCCTTGACTAGAAAGACTCTGTAGCGAGCAAACCTCCTGCCAGAGGAATCTAGGGTAGGATCTATCATAACAAAACTTGCATATTGAGTGGACCAAACAGGGGCCTGTCTCCTTTTAGAGGCACTAATTTGCTTTGAAGCTGCAGTGGCAAGAGCAGCCTGGCTATTAAGTGTATTCACGGCTGCCTGCGCCCTTTTCTGTTCGCCGCAAAGCACAGCAGGCAGCCAAGGTTGTGGGAGAAGTAGAAGCAGAAGTTAGGAGAGCCTCAGGCATCATAGACCTGGACAGCAAAAATAACAATAACAATAATCATAATAATAATTAATCACTTTAATATTCTTCAACGAAGCTTTTCTACTTAAAGTACGACGACTCCATCAGTGTCGTTAGGGGTTTTATCTTTGTCTTAGCGATCAGCTGCCCGATGCTGCTGTGCTCAGAGCGTTTCACCCCGGTCTGTACATCAGTCAGGCTGTTACACTTCAAATTAACCATCAAATGCCTGTTTTTAGAGTGTTGACCCTTTCTTTGTTGTTTCTTGCTAGTTATTTTACAGTGTAAAATGCTTTATCGCTGTATGGATTATTTTTTTTTTTTCTTTGTATTGCCAACATTGTGGCTTTCAGTATCACACTGTCAACACATCTCTTTATTTTTGTCCATTTTGTTTCAAGCTATTCTGAAATATGTACAGCACTATCAACAATATTTAATCTTTCTTTTAAATTTTATTCTTGTAAAAACAAAGCTATTAAAACCAGTAAGTCTTTTTACAACTGTATTGGAATTTCTCAATAGCTGTTCATGTGATGCTATGACAAACCTGGCTTGCTTTAATTTTTTTTTTTTAATTTTTTTTTTTATTATTTTACTTTCCTTTTAACACAATTAATTTGTTGCTTATTTTCCACCGTAACTCCCAGTTATATACAGGAAAAGATTTCAACTGTTGTGTATCTGACTCTTCTAATTGAGCAAATGGTGATGTCCTAGTTTTTAGACCTAAGGTCTGTTTATTGCAATACTTTTAAAGGAAGATGTTGCTCTAAGTGCTGTTGTTAGTTTTAAATACAGATTTTATGCTTGTTCTTAATACGCTGTGGTTAAACCATGGCACAAAATTATTAAAAATCATGAAATGCATTTGTCTCCTGTTTAATTTATTTTCTCTTTGACGTGAAAAAAACAAACACACCCAAACCAACAAAACAAATAAGAGTGGCCTTCTGGGAAAGAAGTTTTTGTCTTTTTCTCTTGCTGGTTTGCTGCTGGCGACCAGGTAGCTGATCATGAAGGAACTGGAGGGTGTTACTTTACAGTTCCTGTAAGGTAACAACCCCACCTCGAGCTCATTGACGGCGTTGGCTGCTGGTGACTGAACAGCGTGGGGATAAACAACGGCCCCCAGCCACTGAGTTGCGAAAAATTGGTTAAAAATTGAACATAGGGGTTGTGGGAGGGGGGAAGGACGGCTTGGTTTAAGAAACCTTGGGCGTGCTTTGGCCAGTGCTTAAAACACGAGCAGTTGTGGTTCAGCGTAGAGGCAAGAGAGGGATGATACAGTTAGTAAGTAACTGGGCTGAAGGGTCCTGTGAAAGACACTTGTCTTTGGTGATACAGAGCTCCGAAAGGTAGATCAAACCATCCCTGCCTGCTACCTGTCACTTTGCTATATTTAAGCTTAACAAAACTAGGAAAGGTTGTTTTTTACAGAGCAATTAATTGCTGTTTATGTGTAAGTGTAAAGTGATGCTTTATTTAACATGATTATTAAGGAAATAAATCTCTTGTGTTATATTTTATACCTGTGCCTGTGTCAGAGGTTAGAGTTGGACTGGCCACCAGCTGAATGACAGATGCTCTGTTAGCCCCTCTCCCTTCCCAAAGGGGAAGAGAAAGGGATTAAGGGAGAGACTCTTCCAGATTGGAAAACCGAGAGGAGACTGAGCTGGAAAGTAAAATCACTGCACAGAATGAGTTCTGTTCTAGCTCAAACCAGGCCAGGCTGTTACTGCTCCAAACCTGGGGCTTTCTTGCAGGTCTTTTCAAGAAAGAGAGGCTCTGGGGGCTGCAGTCGTGGCCCGTTTCTGACACCCAGCTTATGGAGCAGCCGTAGTATCACCCTCTGATAGGAAGTGGGGAGTGTTCCTCTTGCTGCTGTTCTTTTCAAATGACTTGGCTCTTTCTTTAAATGTTACAATACTTATTTTTGGTTCAGAAGTAACCGTGTTCTTTTCCTGTAACCACCCTGAGTTAGCTCTCCTCCATCTACAGCATTTTAATTCTTCTTTAGTCCTTAGAAAATGACTAGTTCCTTAGTCCTTAGAAGTGCTCCAAATCTCCAAGCTCCTCCTCTACTGTCTGAACCCTGAACTCCCTGGAAACTGCCTATTTTATTTTTTTTTTTGGAGCCTGCTTTGATCTTTTACTTAATCTGGTTTTAATTGTATTTATATTTGTTTTTGATAATATGCCATTCTGTTTGATTGTGTTTTAATATCTCTGCCAATGGTTGGAGCTCAGAACTCGGCTATAAATGGGATGTCTCATCTCAGTAGGGTTACTTTTTCCTGTTAAAAGATTAATACAGTGGCTGCTGCAGTCCTGTGAAACCTCTAGGTCTGGCTTCCAGGCTCCCAGCAGTATTGCCTCTCATTACAAACACCCTGTTTTTACCAGCCCAAACCCTTTTCTTCCAAAGACCCTTCCGTAATGAGACTTCGTTACTTAGACAAAAATTAATTAGGCTTCTCTCATTATCACTGTTTTGATCGGTTGTGCTTTAAATGAGTTCTAATTAAAATGCACATTTTAAAAACCTCGCTGCTGAATCCTACTCTTAACGGCTCGCTTCTGCTGCGGCGATGCCCTGCTTTTGTGCAGCTTGCATTGAGACACTTCTACAGAAGTCTAGCACTGATTAGGATAAAAACTTGCACGATTATTTTTTTTTTTGCTTGTTTTCTCCTTTTTTTTTTTTTTTCCAGACCGACTGCCAAATGATTGCTCCTGAGAGCGGGGATTAGAGCTGAGGTAACGAATTCGTTGCGTGTGGCAAAACTGATGAGCTGAGTTTCTCAGCATCCCGTACAGTCACTGAAATGATTTGCCCCCAGAATGTTTCAAATGTAAGGGAGAAGCTACGTGCTGTACTTGCTACTCACTGCCTATTTCTGCTCACCTTAGGTGTCCCAAGTTGCCCTTAATACCTTATTTAAGTTGTCGGGACTGTGTGACCTGGCCCAGTGATGTCCCTCACAAGCTAAGCTGGAGGCAGCTTTGCTGGGATGCCAGTGGACGTGCCAACTACAGCTGGAGGGGGCACATTGAAGGCTTCCTCTCCTTAATAAAAGGACTAATGAGTAGAAGAGAAGATTCTTATTGTCAGATATTTTGTACCCTTTAATGGTTTCCACTGTGAAGCCCGTTGCAGAAAGGTGCTAATACTATTTTAATGATGAAGGAACGCTCATTAAGAAGGACGTGGCCGGTCCCAGCACAGTCGATGCTGATGCTGGGAATAGAATAATCACAGAAGGGTTTGGGTTAGAAGGGACCATTCAAGGCCATCTAGTCCAACTCCCCTGCATTGAGCAGGGACATCTGCAACTAGAGCAGGTTGCTCAGAGCCCCATCCAATCTCCTCTGGAATGGTTCCAGAGATGGGGCTTCTACCATCTCACTGGGCATATAATTTTCCCATCGTCACCGTTCTCAGTCCCTTCTCCTCCTCTGAGGTGTAGTTTCTTCCTGCTCACTGCCAAAATGCGTGTACCACTGTCTCATATAGAGCTATTTTTTTCTGTATTTGGCTGATAGTTGCAGAGTTTTAAACAAGCAGCCGGAATGTAGCCACCCCTGGGCCAGAGAAAGAGGGCATCTTTTTCATGGAGGCCAAAATGCCACCCTTGAGCCCCAGAAGCTCCCTTCAATACCCACACCAGATCACTCCAGATTAATTGAACATTCGCAGACATTACAGTGATTGACAGTCGAGTTGAGTGGAAAATTCCGGTTTAATCCCGCTCTGTGTGCCACAGACATGGGCTCAGACAGCTTGACCTACATTTAACCCTGGGTAGCAAGAAACTCTTGGGGGGGGTGGATAAAAAAAAAAAAAGTCATTTTCATCTCAAAGCAGCAAGACTGTGCCAGCTTATTGCATGTCCCTGTGCATCTCCACACACGTGTAATTGTGTTACACCGCTGTGAATATTTCATCAGTGGAGCCAAGTTTGCCCTAATTGGCTTTGCAGGGTGAAGAAGCCATGTGAGTCACATCTGAAAGCACAAATGTGCTGCCAGAGCTGTTCAGGGGCGTTTATGGCAACAACAAAATGTGTGAGGAGTCGGTTCTTCCCTGACAATGGCGCTGTTAGGATTGTAAGTGCTGGCAAATTTGCTTACAGCTCTCAAGTTGGAGGAAAAGCTGATTGAGTTTTCCCGAAATGTTTTGTCAGGAAGAGCCTAGCTGGTAAGGCTTGACTGACTGACTGTAAAGTCAGTCTGGTTCCGTTGGCCTCTTCCAGTTCTGCAGATCGAAGGTGCTGATAGTTCCTTTAAGCATATTATTTTTGGCCGGTGGCTGGCGCTTCTCTGCCAGCGGAGCCTTGGCGCGCGGTAAAAGCCCGACGGCTGAGCCGTAGCTGCGTTAGCCACTCCACGTGCGAGCCCTCTCACCCTTTCCAATTATTCTGTATATTCTGCTCAGCTTGTACCTGGAGATAAGAAAGTGCCTGTGGTAGCTCCAGCCGTATGCTAGGGGAAACAGGCCCTTCGCTGTAAAATTGTGCTCTGTCAGCAAAATGGTATCAGGTACGATAGAATCGCTATCCAACAGCAGCACAGAAGAAATAAAGTGCCTGCTTGCAGTAAAAAAAAATAAATAAATCTGTACTCCAGAGTAAATTGTGCAGCTGAGTTTAAGTGCTGCTTGTGCACTGGCAGTTTTACTATCTTTTTTTTTTTTAAAAAAGCCAAACCAAAACAGGTACATACTGTGCAAGGATGTGCAAGTTGCGTGAAGAGAGAAAGAGGACTCCTGCATCATAAGCCAGCGATAGAAAAATAGCAATGTTTGTGACATCAAGCAGAACTTGGAGTACTCCCTTATATAGCGTGGTTTTAATCTTTCTTTTCACGGCTTTTCTAATCTAATCCAGGAGAAAAATGAACCGCTGGTATTTGGCGAACCGAAGCAGTAGCCAAGGCTGAGAAATTTCCTTTTCCCCTCCTGCAGTTCCTATGCAGTGTCTCCTGCCGCATTGAACCGGGTCTGGGAGGTGGCTGAAGGGCAGCAGCTGGGTTTGGGGAGAAAGGTACCTTGAGTCAGCTCTCCTCGCGTGGCTGGCTGAAGAGCGGCGCTGTCGGTGCGAACGCGCTGGTGGGAAGTGCAGGTGGTGGCAGCTGAAGGCACATGGCAAGGCTCACCGCAGAGCCTATTAAGCACGAAGGGCAAGTACAACGGCACTTCTCATCCCTGACCTCTCGTGGGCTCTCAGATCCACGTCCTTACGAGCTCTCTGGCAACAATTTTGGCATTTATGGGCATGTCCATAATAAAAAAAATCCCCAAAGGTAAACGTGGGTGGTGTTCAGAGCCTAATGGTGGAGCTGTGTTTTGTCTCCATCTGCTTTGAGGCCCCCCCCTGCAGTTTGAGATGCCCTCAGTAGGCACAAGAGCCAGGAGCCTGTGCTGTCTCTCCGTGCCTGCTTTACTCTGCGCAGGCTGCCCAGACAGCCCTCTGAAGGTACCAGTACTGGATCTGTCCCACTCCTAGCCACTCACCAGGACAGTTTTGGTTCAGGTTAGGTGTAAGGTCACAACTCCATTTCAGATGATGGATTCCACACGCCACCTCAGGGGGAAATGGTGTCGGCTTTATGGTTTTATTCTGATTGTAAGATCCTCAAATCTAGCGAGGCTACACCTCAAATCCTTGGTTCAGTTTCGTGCCTCTCACTACAAGGAGGACATTGAGGGGCTGGAGCTTGGCCAGAGATGGACAACAAAGCTGGTGAGGGGGTCTAGAGAACAAGTCTTGTCAGGAGCAGCTGAGGGAACTTACTTGGGGTTATTTAGCCTGGAGACGAGAAGGCTGAGGGGAGACCTTCTTGCTCTCGACAACTCCCTGAAAGGACACAGGGGGTTGCCTGAACCTTTGTTCTTTAATGAAAGAAGGTTTAAAGAAATGCAGCTTCAAATTTAGAGGTGGGCACCGTGACAGCCACCATTACCCTCGGGGTTGTGCCTGTGAGGAGCAAGTGCTCTCTGAGCGCTCACGGAGCTGCCTGGCATCACAAGGATGTCAAAAATAATGCTGGAGAATTTAACGCTCCTCTGGTTGCAGTTTAGTCTCTTTCCGGCCACTTGGTCAGACCCAGAAGCAGCTGGAATTTTTTTTTTTAAGTTATGGCTCTTTATGAAACTCTTCCCTGTTGCATTAGTCTGCGTTTGGGTTCTGGTTTTATTTTTTTATTTTCCATTCCTCAACAAGCCTGGGTCTCCAGCCCTGCCCCCCCGCCCTTCCCTCCCCTATTGTCCAATCTATTCATCAAACTGAAGCCCAAACCTCTTGGCACATGTTGCCCCGCAGGCTTATGAACTCGAGATGTATTCCTTCTACTTAAGATCATCAAACTAGCCCCATAATTGCCAGGGGATAATTATGAGTCTCTAATTATTATTGTTGCTGACAGTAAGTGATGACCAAGGACATATGCAGCACGATGCTCTAAGCTGACACTCAGAAGGGGGCACAATCAGAAAAAAAAAAACAAAACACAAAAAAAACCACCACAACTCCATCTTGGGGCTATTCTTTTTGGCTGTGGCCTGTTATGGGGTCATAGCTTTGGCTCCAGCCCGTGGTTGGTCCATACCTTCAGCTCTGGCACTAACTTCAGCTGGGACTGGCTTTGTGGAGCTGTTGGAGTGAGACTTTAGTTCCTGCCCCAGGTTGGTCAGCAATTTCGGCTCTAGCCCACCCTTGGGCTGCTACTGGGCCTCTGGCCCCATATCGGGCCAAGATGTTTACTTGGCTCTATCTTGGACTGAAACTTGGCTTCAGACCCACCCTTGGCCACAACTTTGGCTCTGGCCCCTCCTCAAGAGGCTGCTGTGACCTGACCTCTATTTATTTGGGCCGTGGCTTTGGCTCTGCTCCCACCTTGGGTTGCAACTTTTTCTCCAGCTACTATTTCATCCACAACTTTGGCTCCAGCCGTTGCTCAGGCCACACATTTGGCTCCATCCCCATCGTGGGCCACCACTTTGGTTCCAGCCTGATGAAGCGTTGCAGTTTTGGTTCTGGCTGCGTATTGGGCTGCGACTTAATCTCTGGTCTGATATTGGCCCCTGCTCAGTCTGCAACTTTGGCTCTGGAGCCATCTCAGGCAGCTACTTTGCCATTGGCTTGATCACAGCTTTGGTTCGGGCCCTGCTTTAGAAGCTATTGCAGCTCTGGCCCGTATTTTGGCCGCTACGTTGGTTTGCAACTTCCACTTCAGCCCCATCTCAGGATGTGATTTCAGATCTGGCCCCTGCTCAGGTTGTGACATCTACTCCAGTCCCATCTTGGAGGCACTGATGCTCTGATCACAGCTTGTACTTGGGACGCACTCATCTTGGGCTGTGACTTTGGCTCTGGTCCAGTTGTGGGGGCCCTGCTCTTGGCTCCAACCACCTCTATTTTCCGCTTCAGTAACATCCCAGTTTCAGGTCACGGTTTCAGGTCCAGTCCCATCTCAGGTTGCGACTTTGGCTCCATCTCCACCTTGGGCTGCAGTCACGTATTGGGCCGGTCCTTTGGCTCGGGTCCTCTGCACAGGAGGCTACTGCAGCTCTGGGCCCTAATCTGGGCAGTGACTTTGGCTCCAGCCTCACCTTGAGCCCTGACTTGTGCTCTGGCCTGATAGTGGGTCACCACTGAGGCTCCACCCCTGTATTGGGCTGTGACATCAGCTCTGGCCACAGCTGTAGCTTCAAAGTCACTGCCAGCCTGATACTGGGCTGTCACTTCAGCTTCAGCCTCTGCTTGGTCCTTAACTTCTGCTCCAGTGCTATCTTGGGCTGTGACTTTAGGTCCTGCCCAGTAGCAGGAAGTGACACTGTCTCTGGCCCATGCTTGGGCTGCAGCTTTGGCACCCGCACCAAATCAACCCTCAACTTTGTCAAGGTATTGAGAAGAGACTTCAGGTTCTGAAGGTCCCATCCTAGGCAGTAATTTTGGCTCTGGCTCCACCTGAGGTTGCTATTTGGGTTTCAGTGCCATCATCAGCTGTGACCGACTCTGAACAGTGCTTGGGCTGAAACTTTGGCTCCTGCCTCTGGTGGGGTCAGATCTTTAGCTCTGGTCCTCATTTGGTCATTATTTTGCCTCCAGCTCCATCTCAGGCTCTTTCTTAATTTAGCTCCAACCAGACTTTGCCTCTAGCTCTTGCTCAGGCTGCTAGTTCAGCTCTGGTGCCACCTCAGACCACGACTTTGATTTGGGTGGTCCCTTGGCTTGTGCCCTTACCTAGGTTGCATCTTCAGCCCCACCTGGGGTCACTACTTCAGCTCTGGCTCCATCCTGGCACATCACTCCAACTCTAGCCCCACCTCAGGTTGTTATCTTTGGCTGGAGGTCCTGCTTGGGCTGCGACTTCACTTCCAGCTTTTGCTCTAGTGGGTGCCCAGGGCCTTCATGCGTGCACCTACACCAGAGGCAGACACGATGCTCTGCAGCGGTGTTGTGTGTAAGGCAGGGAACAGGCACCGGTGAGGAAAGTCACCCAAGCAGCAATTTCTCTGCTGCCTCTGTGGTGGCAGATGCCCTAGTCCTGGCCTCACCAGGTTGCTGAAGATTTTAGAAAAAGGTGAAGGGACTCATCGCCATCTAGGGCGTAAAGGGACAGCCCTTTCCCCTGAGGGTGCTGAGCTGCCTGGGGAAGATGGCAGCCCCTGCTACAACTAACCGGATGGTCCTGCAGGCAATGGAAGGTGCTCCTGGGCTTCTGACCTCACCTGGGACTCCAGGCACTCTTCTGGGGAGAGCTGAGGGAGTTCTGTCTGCCTTCCAGACACAGTAACGAGAACTGCACCCCAGTATTTTTGCAAGAGACGCAGAAGTTGTAAGCGAGACAAAGGACAAAAATCAACTTTACCCTACAGTTAAGACTGTGGTGCAGCTGGGTACACACTGGGCACCCAGTGGGCCAATATTGTTCATCCCCTGGGTGGCCCAGAACCTCCTCAGCTGGTCTCTGCACTAATGAGGCAACACATCAATTCTAGATGAGGCAGACTTGAGACAAGGTCACCAGCACCGCCCAACATTTGACTTAACTGTCACAAAAGCTCTGCAGGTTAGATCTTCAAAGTCTTGAGGGCTTGCCCTCCCGCTTTGTGTAGATCGATCCACCTAATTGTGTGCTTCCTTAATTGACATGCTGGGTGGAAGACCTGGCTGCCCCAGAAACATCTCGAGGTTGTTCATGCTGCAAAAATGACCAAGCAGCACATAGCTGAGGCACTTACCAGTAGTCTCTGCAGCTGCAGAAGTGGTCATGTCGGACAGTCTACTGCACACAGTTCAGAGGGGGGATCACATAAACACTGGAGTGGTCACAGGCCAGCTGGATGGAGTGAAGGGCAAGAAGATGGAGACACCAGAAGGGTGTGTCTGTGTAAGGAGCATGTTCCAACTTGGAACATCCTAGGACATCAAGGTCCTGAGCAAACCCTGCCATGTGCAGAGAGGAAGTGGATCCTGTGAACAGCACCAAGAGGTTTCTGTGTCCAGATGACCATGCTGTATTACTGGGGCAGGCTTTGAACTTCGCAGGGTGCCACAGGCAATGCTGCCCACAAAAACAGAAAACCAAGACAAATTCCAACATCAGAAGAATGTGTGCATGGGGACAGTGAAGTACACTATAGAAAGAAATGAAAGCATCTGTTAACTCCTGTTAACTCCCATCCCACAGCAGCACTCATCTCCACAGCGTAAGAGTTCACAGAATTACCTTTTTTTTAATATTATTTATCAGAAACATGGCACTTTACAGCTTCAGGGCACTGAATATACAACGATTATTCCTCACACCATCCCTGTGAGGTATCCATTAAGATTGCTGTTGCTATGTGACGTGTGCACAGAGGCAGAGAAGTAGGTAATGAATCCTGCACAGTGAAGCTCAGGAAGTTCAACTCAAAGAGGGAGAGGCCCTCAGTGTCTGGACTGAAAACAGACGAGTGGGGCAGAGTCCGTACGTTACCAGCTATATTCTTTTCCTCCACTCAGTTACAATACTCAGGGGTCAACTTCCCCACATTCTCCTGCAAACCCCACTGTTGTTAAAGAAGATACATCTGCAGAGAGTTCCTGCAAAGCAGCATCTGTAATAGAATTAGGAAAAAACACACTTAAATTTAGCCTATATTTGAATAAAACCATGAAACAAATGTGCCTGCCCAGACAAACTGAAGAGTTTCAGCTTTAGTCCTTTCTGACATGAGACACCATTTCAGCCTTCAGCTAGCAATAAGTATTTGCTTGACCTAAGAAAATCTAGGGAAGGAAAAAGTCTGATAGACTGTGATCGCTGTTTTAGAAACTATGCTGCTTGTAGTTCAATTGTTCTGCTGACGTTTGAGGGACTCCTGAAGAGGAAGATGAACTTTTGGGTTTTAGTCTAAATTTTTGCAGGTATGTTAATAGCCCCTTATTATACCAATTTCTCATGTAAACTTACTCAGAATTTTTTTTTTGTTCTGAAAATGAAATAGAACAGTTTTGTAGAATTTACCATACCCCCCCCATCCCCAGTTTTTAATATACAATTATTGATTAATTTCATTTCATAACTTCCTACTGTAAATCAACTTTAGGAAACAAAGTATACTTGACAGTATGGCTACTGTGATTAACTCCTCATCTTCCTATAGCCTTCTGTTGAGATTTCTGACAAGATAACTGTCCAGGAAAGACTCAGAGTCTCAACCTATCACAGCTCAGCCGAAGTCTGCGTAGCCACGATAATTCCCTCAGCCTGAGCTGAGGAATGGATTCCTTTCGTGGGCAGTACCAGTGGCAATGGGCTGTCTCCAGGCTGAGAGAAGATCACGATTGCAGAGGTCTGGGTCCACATACTCTGAAAATCAAAATATGCTGCCTTTCCCAGTAGAGAAATCTTTACTTATTTAGTGGAAGATTCAGTATAATGGAATAATGGCTGTGCAATATGATGGAAGGAGAATAAAGCAGTGGCTGGTTGGAAGAAAACATCTTCATTCTGAGGGGGAGTGGGAAAAAAGAGGGTGGGGATCAAAAAAAAAAAAGAGGCAAGAGTAACTTTGAACAGCATTACCAATGGACATACAAACTTCTAATCCCAGATTCACCTCCTTCTGTAAACTGGAGTTTTGTCACAGCCTCTCCCCCAGGGAACTTGAACCTTGGTGAATATACAGAATTAAAAAAAAAGCTCAGAAGTACACTTTGTATATCCTGCCTCAGAGGGTTAAA
The DNA here is from genome assembly GCA_013396935.1 of Baryphthengus martii. NCBI lineage: Eukaryota > Metazoa > Chordata > Aves > Coraciiformes > Momotidae > Baryphthengus > Baryphthengus martii. Next base: position 101,975 of record VWZK01001859.1, on the reverse strand, counting down.
GTGCTAAGTTTGATATATCAAAAAATTAAGCATCTCTCAGTCCTTAATTTTTTTAAATGAAACTTTATCTTTGGTTTCCTGTATCTTCTCTGTGATTTTATCTTTTGTTTCCTCCATCTTCTCTGTAATTTTATCTTTTGTTTCTTCCATCTTCTCTGTAATTTTATCTTTTGTTTCTTCCATCCTATCTTGTAGATATTCCTTTACTGGTGGTGGTGTGGACATGTAGCCACGCTTACGGAGATATTTAACAGTGATGGACGTTCCTCCCAAAGTCACGGTGTATCTGGCAGGAGTTGCAATCTTAAAGAAACCAAAGAACACATGGCATCAATAAAACACGACAATGTTATCCAGCAAAAGGTAGTTTTAATATTGAGAATTTATTGTGGCCAGTGTTAGATACTGACAAGATCTGCTGTTGATAGGGAAAGCAGCTGATTTTCAGTGCATCTCCAGAAATGCACAGCTTTTATGTAAAGTATCCTTGTGACACCACCAGCACAGGTATTAGACTTCCATGTTAAAAAGCCCCTTCTCGGTGCAGTTTGTGGGACGAGCACTAGGCATCTCAGAATGCCATTTGGAACAGACAGGATGTGAACACTGAGCCACACCAGCAAAAAGGAAATACTGACAAAATACGTTTTAAATTCTCAAATTCACAAGAGTATAGGCCTCTTCCAGTCCAAAACTAGGACCCAAACATAGAAAACTAAAGCTAAAAGAGACCCTAAGAGGTCAGCTAGCCTAAGACACAACAAGCCAGGTTACTTTAGACAGACTAACCTGTTTTTAGAACTTGCAAAGATAAAGCCTGAGCAATTTTCCCTTTGAGACCTATCCTAGGTGCTTCCGTATCTTGCTGACACTGCCAGATCTCCCAGCTACAAGAAAATCTTTATATTTATTTAACCACATTTATTTATTGGTCTCTTTTAGGCACAGGAATAACTGGCAAGAGCAGTGCTTTCACATCTTGTTTGAGAAAATAACCCCTTTAAGTCACAGACAAGAAGCAAGTCGCCTCTGGAAGGAAACAAAGCAGATGAGTGGCATTCAAAGCCAACACAGTACTTTGTTTTCACGTGGTCTGATGTGTTTCAAGTTTCCCAAACAGGGACTGTGCACATACACAGCAATAAAAAGATCCAAACCTGAATCTAATCGATTCAAACGGACACTGAAAGACACTGAAAGCGCTTGACAGTGATGGAGAACTAAGGTGAGAAGACAAACTAGTGAATCCTCTAGGATAAGAACACCTGTACTTTTGTCTGAAAATCAGGAGGTGTTTAGACTTTACCTTTTTATCCCTGTTAATTATGTCAGGGATACGGAGGAATAACTTAATTGCAATTAAGTCTGAGGGCAGACAATAGCTCTGCAGTAAATAAAGAAGTTATTTTAGACATAGAGGTAGACTCCTTGAACACAGAGCCCCCTATCAATTTGCACGGGACTATTTTTACGACAAAACCCAACGCTCAAGTACGTGGAACTATCAAAGAGAGAAACCAGCGTGAATTCTTTCTGCTGTGAACAACTAAACTCTGTTTAGTTCACCAGGCAAGATTTAGAGCTTATTTACAAACTATAATGATACTTACTTTGTACAATGCATACGCAGTTAGTGCATTGCCGCTCTGGGAATTTTTCAGGATGCTTACTATGCTGTCTGGTAAACCAACCAACTCTAGGAATGGAACAACATTCACTCCTCTGCAAAAGGGGAAAAAAAAAGGAAAGGCAACCTGAATTGGAATTTGAAATCTGAACACATTTTACTGTACCCTTCTTTATTATACAAACTTGGCCATTTGGAGACCCAGGTCTTTTTTCATCTAGGCAATATACTTATATACTTACTGGGTTGATGTTTTTGTACAGATGGACAAACTAATGTTCTTTTCAGCAGTCCAAGAGGTGACCCATTTCTATTATCACTGTTGGGCTGAGTAGCTACTGACTTACCTGAATCCCAGTTCATTATGTTAGGAGATAAGGAGATAATGGTCATAAGACAGCTACTCCAGCTCCAGTCGTGCAGTTTCAACTTCGTGATCTGTCTAAAATTTTTTTTATCCCTCTTTAAAATTTCAAACTAATCTGCAGCACGCCCAAGCAGCACAGAATCCCTATTTTAGCATCCTCCATTCGCTTTTAAATGTATCAAACAAAAGGAATGTGGCAAAAGACAAGGAAGCAACATTACATGGGCAAGGCCTCCGAAGTTTTGCGCCCAGTTGTTCTACCTTGTCAATATAAGGTGGCCAGATGGGTGGAGGGAGCTCCCATCACAATTTGGATTTGAAAAGCAGGGAAGTTAACATCAGCACCAAAGGAAAAATACCAGACAACTTTGCATTGTAGTAGAAAGCTACGTGGAGTTCTAGAAGACCTGACTCTGCAATATTTAAAGAAGTTGTATTATTAGTATCATTATCCATTCCTACCTTTTATTTCAAGGATTGTGTGCATGTGATCACTTTAGCATCAGGAACAGCAACAGGCAGTAACTGGAACCTACAATCTGAAGGCCTAGCCCCAGAGGAGGCTACGGAGCCCCAGTAAGATCTGAAATGCAGCACTAACCATGTTATTTCATCAACCACCACTGTTTAGTCTCGTATCACGAGCGGTCCCTTCTGCAAGTTAACTTTCCCACTTGAAGAGGGTGCTGCTGCTGCAGGACAACAAACTGAAGCTTTGTTATAATTAGTTTCTAGTTAAGTGTTTCAGTTGTTTTCATCCGTCAAATACTTATTTTAGCAGCTAACTTAAGTGGTTCAAGAAAAGCAATCTTCCCTCCATCTGCAACGTCTGGATGCAGGCATCGACCTGAATTCATCCAAAGCAAAATATTTTTATAGCTCAAGACCTTTATTCCTCTGAGATGAGCTAAATTTAGAATGACATTTGGATCTATAGCTCCTAGAAAGGGCAATGATGCCAGCTGGTTAGAGTAACTAAAACAAACACTTGTGCGGGAAGGCACGCTGATGTCAAAGCCCCATCCTCACCGCCACAAACTGTCGTTGTTTCGTGCTTTCTATTATTAAATAGACAACGTTAGCAATCCAGAGATAAACTTTTACTCATATTTAGCAAGCCATTTGCAGATAGATAAAACCTTTCATCTGAACTAGCAGCTTAGAGATGATATAGTAGTTTTTTTTTTGAATACGTGGCGTTTTCCAGAGCAGTATCTGGCACACGCTATAGCTGAAAGAAACTAAAATTACAGTATTTACTTTATTTATGTTTTTAGCCACACAGATGTTTAATTTCCAATTAAAAAGCCCAGACTGCAGTAGCAATTTTTTCTCAGTGGAAAGACAAGAAACAGAAATAAAAAAGGAAAAGCTACCCCATGGCTTGCGAAGAGCTCAGAGTGAGGCGAACAACATGAAGGTTCAATGATGGAGGATGAAGGGGGAGGAAGTGGGGAATCATAGACTGATTTGGGTGGGAAGGGGCCTTAAAGACCATCTAGTTCCAAACCCCCTGCCATGGGCATGTGGTAATACCCAGCAAAAACACAGCTAAAAGAAAAAAAGAACAGGTCTATAAAGATCTCACCTATCAATCTGCACTGAGGATTCCAAATCTCTAGCTTTACCTTGTGAGAGGTTACTAATGATTGCAATGCTCTTTCCATCCATGCGTATTTTGGGGAGATGAGCATTCCTTCAAGGGTTAACAACGTATCCAGTACACAGCAATAACTGCTTGATGGTAGTACGTACACAACACTCGTGAACCCTATAGACTTTCAATATTAATCTTATGCTTCAATTAAAAATGCAGCCTCACTTCCCCATTACATGTAGAGGCACTTTTTACCATGTTATAGTAATTTCTGTGCCCTTTCACCTGTGAAAGTCAGTCTCAACTCAACAGCAGTACGAGGCACCTCAGCAAACTATCAACTTACTTCATGGCTGCATAGTAAAAGGATCCAAACCACACAGTGGAAGTCAGAAGATGCACCGGAATCATGACTTTGCCGTACTGTTTAAAAGTTTTCTTGAATCTCTGAACGAGACTTATTGATTTGTCTTGTAATGGATCGGGATCTGAAGAATCTAACTCTACAGGGCTCTGCTTGGGTGCATCAGTGGCCAAAGTCAACGGGTTTCTCTCATCTGGTACTTTGTGAGGAGTGTCTGCTGGCTGTGACGAAAAAGCGCTTTTCTTGGAGGCCAAGTGAGCTGCACCCGCATGAAGACATCGTTTCGGAGGGTCCACTGCCAAGATCACTTTGCATCCACCCTTAGACAACACTGACTGTCCTTTCAAGCACTGGAAGATACCGGTGCGAGGAAAAACCAAACATGTCCCATGTGCCAGCTGAGATGCAGCGTGTAATAGACTCCGTTGCATTTTGATGAGGTGTGGCTGAGGTTTCTATAGAGAGGAAATAAAAGAAGAGTAAACAAACTGCATTCCAGTAATCTGATATTGCTGAAATTCTCAAATTTTAAACGGCTTTCTGTTTTTCTACTTCAAAAGGTTCTCTTTACCGTGCTTTGCAGAAATTGTTGCCTTCTAGAATCATTTTAGCTCTCCCTTTAGCATCCTGAACTAAAACGGCCCCTTCACTCAACCTGCTTTGCTTCTCAGAGTTAAAATGCTCACTCTATTCTCTAAAACCATTTTTAGATGTTTAGTGCTAGCTACTGCTTTTATCTGCATTATCTGGCACAATTATTGAAAAGTTACCCTAGCAACTGATAGTTTGGGTGATACTTTGAGCTAGTTTGTACTCGTTGAGGTACAATTAATTTTTGGTGTCAATACATTCTTAGTTTTGGTATAATTTTTCATATTCTGTACTATGAACTAAAAGTTTATACAGTAAAAAAATGTTAATAATCAATTGATAATAGTAACAAACCTAACCACGACAGCCCACCAGTATACACCTGTTAGAAAAGGGGAGGGTACAGTTGGATGTCCTGTATTAAGAAGAGAAAAATTGAACTGCCATTTCAGAAATACTACAATGCAGAGAATATTTTAAAACTGTGAATAACTAATTCACCTTGTGATTTTGAATACTTAACAGTTACTCCTGAAGTTCAGAAGAACCACTGAAAGATTTCCCCACAAAAGAAAGGTATTTTGTTTGGCAGGTATAGGCATCAAGACAACATTCCCCCCCAGAGAAGCCACGCTTTGACCTAGTGAATGAAATACTCACTCTCTCCTTTCCCTTATGCAATCACTACAAGTTAGAGAACTAAATTTTCCTTCCCTCCAAAAGAAGTGCCACTAATTGATTTTACAAAACAAATGCCAGTGAAGCCTGTTATATTTCAACTTTACAACCTTTTCTGATGCTTTTACATGTTAAATTATTGTAACAATTCTTGATGCAAACGAGAAATCATTCAAGTTTAGTTGAGTCTCCACTGTTGTCTTCATGTCTGCTTCCCCTTCACCTATAGTCTTAGACATACATTTCAATCAGGGAGTTTGTCTACGCTGCTGAAAATGGTATTTCACAAACACAGGCAGAAGGTTTTTTTTTTTTTTTTAAAAGAAACCATATACACCTTTATTACTTTCCAGATATGTAACAAAAAAGAAAGTATGATCAGGTTTGTATCTTCAAAAAATTGCAACTCTTCCACTAGTTCCTCACCTTTCAAATATATGCCGTGAACATACTGAGGACTCTGCTAAAGCAGGAAAAAAGGGACATTTAGAGAAACAGCAACAAACAGCAAGCTAATATTATGAAGATTTTTGGTCATCCTGAAACCTTGCTTACTGAGGAAGCTGATGGTATAAATTCTCCTTTGGATATTGACACGCTCATGGGAGATTTTTTTCTGTGCAACTCAAGAATTCCTCAACTGTGAATTACTGTTTCCTTCCAAGAGAGAAAAGTTTCATAACCCAAATGCATCTGTTGAAACATTCCTGCCTGTATGTTTTCTAGGAATTTTTACATAATTGCTGCGCTTGAATTAATTGCAATTGCTAGAATGATGGTGCTTGATGTGGAGAAAAGGTTGGAGGAACGCTTTCAAACTCCCTGGGAACAGAGTCCAGCGTGCATGGGAAGCACAGACACCCACTTGGGTTGAACTCATACTAAGCAGAGGTATTTCACCATCGAGGGAAAAGGGAACCCTTGTCTCTACGTAAGCCAGGAGTTACTCACTCCTGTTGAGTTATGAACTCCACGGGAGCCAAGCAGTAAATCAGCTACAGGTACCGCCTCTCCCCGAGTCCATCTTCTGCAAGAATTCACTGCAAGTGGCAGCTGCTGGTGTGGTAGCTCTGGTTTTAGGAGAGGCAGAGATTCTTGCTGACTTCTTAAATTCCACATGCATTTGCTTCTCAAAGCAAAAAGTAATGAAAACACTCAGCAGAGCTCAAGTGCTAAGACAGCACCCTGTAATACACCAGCTACCTTGGGGATTTACAGAAATGACAACAAACTGGCAGAAGACAACTTCATTGCTTGCCTATTGCTACTTGACACTCCTTTCCTGAGGGATAACGCTCCCCACCGAGGACCGCTGTCTCCATTACACTACCAGTTCCCCCTGGAGCATCTCCCCTAAGTGGATTTTCACAATATTCAGCAAGCAGACTCAGCAAAGGATCCATTTATGGAAATTTGGGAGCTCTCGAGTCAGAAATCCCATTGTTCATCTCTTTTCAGTGGATGGGATCCTATTGAAAAATACCTGTTTGAAACCAGCTTTGAAAACTGCCACCATACAGCGTGGGGAAAACCACGCTCATTAATGTTATTAACAGGACTCTGCATTCCAACAGCCTTGGAAGGGGATCATTCTTCTGTACAGCAGCAAGAAGAAGTTGAACAAGTACTTCTGAGGTTTCCCCTTCTATACAGTGTATATATATATAGCAGCAGTTCTCAGAACATGGTTTCTAGGTTTTGCTGTCCAGCAGCTACTGAGAGCACTGAAGTAACACGGTACCACACCTCAAAGACTTAAAAATAGAGTGTTGCCAACGGTTTTAAATCAGGGCAACTGCCAAGGCCACTGGCAAGACTTGTCACGCCACTTTTCCACTTCTCCCCCCATATCCCTGGATGGACTTGGAACTCATTAACTAAAGGGTTTTTCCTCCATGATGCAAGACCTGGCTGGTTAAAGGGATGGGTCTCTAACCGTCTAGGCTAGGTCCTGAAAAAATCTTGAACCTTGTAAGCACAGATGGCAGTATGGTTCTAACTAATATTTGCAAGACAGCTTACTTTTTGCTTCTCTGCTTTAAAAATGCCTTTTTTTTTTCCTCCGGATGCTTGATATGTAAGAAAAGGCTTAGATACGGCAGTGCTTACATTTGAGAGAATAAAAAAACCCAGGTTTTTCAAAACAAGGTTGGAATTTTCCTAATGATCCTACTGTGGTTTATAGGCACGTGCTTTATTTTACTTAACTAAATAAAGAAATGAAACATTTTTGAAGTATCAGTAAGTTGAGGATTATGCTACCGTCCAGCAGCACTACAAGACTAAATGAGGGAGTATTATAATGCTTACAGCAGGATGTAGGAAGACTAAAATAACAGATTAATGCAGCATACACTTTGTAAATTGATGTTAAAGAAATTAATATTGTTAAAGAGGAGATGGGTACAGCTGCTCAATTGCAATATTTCAATTACCTGGCCCAACATCGCAAACAAATCTTAAATAGGACAAATAAATACGGTCGGAGGTCCAAAGAAACATGAAACTATAGCTGTTACATCCTTCTAAAGCATGAGATGAGTACAGAAAAAAAATCTGTGCTTTAAGATGCAATTAGTGAAAGGAAGTTCCCAGTGCCCTGCGCGCTCAACAGGCAGCAAGGGAAAGTGTCAGTCTGTTTGAGATAATTCTATTCTCTCAGTATAACACTTTTCTTAAAGAAATTACTGGAACTACATAAGCTATACAATTGTCTCTGTAACTTTAGCTTGTTAAACCCACTCAGATTCCAAGGAAGTCAGGACAGTAACCTAAATGTTATCTACAACCGCACCTACTGACTGTTCAGAAGTTGATTCTTCGTGGTCTGCAGCATGAGATTTTCAGGGGCCAGGGGGAAGGTGTTTTAAAGCGTCTTTGATTTCTACATTGCCCTTCTCTTAAAAATGCCACAAGGTTAAAAATAAAATAAAGAAATGGAGATGTCTAAGGACAAATACAGGTGTTCTCTGCTGTACGAATCAGTGACAGACCAGATGCCAGTAGGACAAACACTGAAACATTAAACAAACACTTCTGGGACAGGGTCTGCAGTGCTGTCACACTCTGGCTAACCATTCAGTGCTCTCTCCAGCTGGCTGTAAGCTGAGCTGAAGAGCTCTTGGCCCTTGGGGACATACCCCTGGTTGGGATTCTTGGATACCCATTTAGTTCCTGAAGGCACGGCTGTCTCCTGGCAAGTGTTTAACAAGCCCCCGGACATAAAGGTTGTGCTCTGGTGGCCTCTTGAGGAGGAGAAGTATAGACCAGCTTCTCAGCACGGCGCTAGACGTTCTCTTCAACAAATTTTTATACTTCTGCTATAATCCAGATCAGGTTTGGCACAAACGTGATGTCCTGCAGGAGTATCCCCCATCTCTTGCGTTTGCTCTGCTAAATCTTGGCCTTCCAGCGATTACTAGGAAGTAGAGATTAGACTTCCTTTTGTTCCTGAGGATAACGAAGGTTCAGGACCTTTTCATGTCACAGAGTTGGTCTATGTGATTACTACAGATTCATGGGATTGGATGCGTGCTAAAGTTTTACGCAAAAAATAAATAGGATAGTTGCAAAACTAACAAGTCAGGCCAATACTGGTACACCAAAGGCTGCTGTTGGAAAAAAGAAATGGTGCCAGACATGCTGTCAGATGGAATTTTCACCAGGAGAATTTGTATTAAAAAAACCAGTTACAATTAAGGGTTTTTTGAGTTACCAGAGAAATTAAAATACAAGAATGGAGGCAGATATAAGATGGCAAAAACTCAGCCGTAAGTTCTTTCGTAAAAGAGGTCAGAAAGCATCTGAGGGAACTGTGGGTATAGTACATCTAGACCACACTGGTTTATTTTCTCAGTGCTACCAGAAACACTCTGGACACGATATGTAAATATGAGTGAATTTAAAGCATTCTTACTTGTTCCGTTACTGTTTAAAAAAAGAACACTAATTATACCACAGGAGAGTTCCCACTGAAAATCCATGAGCTTTTCCATTCCCAAGGCACCTTTCTATGTAACCAGAGAATTAATTTACAGTCTTGTCATTTTTTAGCATAAATTCAAGCAAACTTTGAGAGGGTTGTGTGTTGTATATACAGAAAAAAATTGAAAGGAGATAAACCAAGTTTTCAGAAATCCTTTCCAGTTCACCTTTCAGGCTGCATAAAAAGCAAATGTACAGAGATCTCATTCAAACAGCTCAGTTTAGTAAAAAAAACCAACAAACCATTACACTGCTTACATTTTTACTAAATATTACATTTTAAAAATAATTAAAACTGTTTTTCAGATTTAAATTGTTCTTTTCAAGAACTTGACAGTACTTTTTTTTCCTTAGAAAAAGCATCTTGCCAAGCTAATAAACCAAAATAAGGAATACACAACTGAACAGAAAACATAGATGGGTTGCCTAGAAAGCTAAGAACACATTTTAAAAATCACTGTAATAGTGCAACACATGTAAAGCATCACTGTCTTTCCTGAATTCAATGTAAAATATCTATAAACCTCTAGAAACCACGATCCATGGATGGGAAAAGGGCAGCGTACAGGGACATTTTATTCTTCGTATCAGTACTTTCGGAGAGTATGAATGTGCATTTAGAATTTGTATTTTGACCTTAACTACTTTTGCAGTGTCCCTGATAAAAATCTGTTAACTCATTCTAAACCAAGAAACTTGGTTATAACTTGAAGTTCGGGCACTACTGTCTATAATCTTGTCCATCATTTAGGGATGTCATAAAAGTACAGCACCATGTGTTAGGTTAAAGAGAGTAAGGCAAAATAATTCATAGTGAAACTTATTAAAATCTTGGTAAAATAAACTATCACATTAAAACAAATGGAAGAGTAGACAAATTAAAGCATTAGCCCCATCCCACCTCCATCATGTCTAATCTCTGTAAGATTTTCACTTAGTAAATGCTATGCTATAATTTAAACTGATCATATTTCTATAGTTCAATACTAAGTGGAGACAAGCCAACAACTTTTTTTACCCTTGTTTTGTCTAAACTACTTGTTCTTGCTTAAACAGTGAAGTCAAGAAAATAGAATAAACCCTCAGAGGGTCCTTACACACAAACCGATCTTCACGACTACAATCTTCTGATAGTTAAGCATGAGAAAGCACAACAAAAAGTAGAGTTAGGAAGAATTAAAGTTCTTGGAGACATTGATAAAGGCTGAACATTGGACTCAGAAGGCAATTAAAGCAGGAGAACCTCATGCAATGCCTGTGTGTTGAGTTATAGATCTGGAATGCTAAAGAGGAGGCTTAACTGCACCCAGTCAGTACGACAGCGCTATCCCCATTTTCCTTTATGTTGGAAAGTATCAAATCTTCACCTTAGACGCAGCTAACGTGCAAATATTATCTCTCTAAATCTTCTAAAATAAAGTATGACAGCCATCTGCAGGGCTCTCTGCTCTTCAAAACTATGTTCTGACTACCTGGTGCTGTTGCACGGTTCGACTCTGGTTTGCTCTTCCCTCGTTCAGCAGTTCCTTTCTGCCCTCTACTGAAGTTTTAGGTAAGTACAGCTCTTATACTGAGAGCTCCAAAAGATATCTATGCTTTTAGACGTTAACTAAGCTTAAAATTAGGTATATCCGTCTATGCCAGAAAGGTTAAAAGCAGCCCTTTGTTAGTTCAAAGCAGGGATTGTGCTCATCTGCTTATTACGTTGCCCTACTGCACGTTCTCTTTAAGCTAACGACCAAAATAATATTTCATTCTCTCGTTTCCTGCACGTGGCTTTGAACTCACTTAGGAAAAAAAAACAAAACAAAACTGAACTGGTGAGGGGTTAGATGCTCAACCACAAACAAATAAATACACAGATCAGTTTTCTACACTTCACCAAAACATTGCGTCAGAATCTCTTAGGATCCGCCCTTCCGATAGCTCATTGAACTTCATTTGGCAGATTCCTCCTCTCCTGCAACATTTGAGCATCTCAAGAGTTCCGACTCTGCATTTTAACAGGCATTAGAAATATTAGTTCTATGTTCAGGGTTCAGACATTTCTTTTATGAAGTTCTGCTACCTCTCTTTACCGCTACTGTGCGCATCTCTTCATTAAACTGAGCCACCTGCAACTGCCAAAAGGTGGCGGACAAAACTGAGCTCCAGCTTGCTCAAGACTACCTGGTACCCATAACTTGGATTCTAGTAGCCAAGCTCATTTTTTAATTCACAGAATAAGAGAATGGTTTGGGTTGGAAGGGACCTTAAAGATCATCTAGTTCCAACACCCCTACCACGGGCGGGAACACCTCCCACTAGAGCAGGTTCCTCAAAGCCCCATCCAACCTGGTCTTGAACACTTCCAGGGATGGAGCATCCACAGCTTCCCTGGGCAACCTGTGCCAGTGTCTCACCACCCTCACAGTGAGGAACTTCTTCCTAATTTCTAATCTAAATCTGCCCTCTTACAGCTTGAAGCCATTAGGCCTTGTGCTGTCACTACAAGCCCTTGTAAAAAGTCCCTCCCCAGCTTTTTTGTAGGCCTCCTTTCAGCACTGAAAGGCCACAAAGTCTCCCCAGAGCCTTCTCTTCTCCAGTCTGAACAAGTCCATCTCTCTCAGGCTGGCCTCCCAGCAGAGGGGTTCCAGCCCTTGGGTCATTGCTGTGGCCTCGTCTGGCCCTGCTCCTACAGGTCCATGTCCTCATGTTGGGGGCTCCAGAGCTGGATGCAATACTCCAGGTGGGGTCTTATCAGAGCCAAGTAGAGGGGAAGAATCACCCTTATCATAATTCATAATCTCTCTGGTCACTCAGGACTTTGCCAACAGACAAATTTTAGATTATAATATTTAATTTAAACAGCTCTAGGAGGTATAATCAAATATTTATTCCTGAAAGGAAACATCGAGAGACACACTGCAGATACTGTGACTTTGACTACAACAAATGGTGCTACGTCAAATAAAGTTCAGCCTTTCTGACTAGACTATAGCATAAGACCTTAGGTATTCAAATGCTCTCTCTTGACTAATTTGGAAAGACTGTTATTAGGAATGCTCTTAAACTCAGATCTGAGCATCAGCTTTGTACAGCTCTGAGTACAAAGCACACCTTGCATCGTGACTACCAAAACTTTTTTTTTTCCTAGCCTTGACAAACACCATTTCTGGGATCTCTGCAGGTCTTGTCTCCTTGTTCTCTTCTCCCCATAACCCAACCATAGTCAACAGTATTGGCTGTAATAATATTTTAAATGCAAATTACATAACAATTTTACAAAGCACTTAGCCCCCACCAAATAACAAGTCTTTCACCCAAATTCATCCAAAGTACTTCTACGATTTAAAAAAAAAAAGCTCAGGGAAAAACTCTGAAGCCTTACAATTAGAAACAAAGGAATAAATGAATGTAAGCCAGCCCTAAACTGGAAAAACCTCCACATCCCCAAACTACAAAAAAACCCAACCAACGCACCCCAACTTCAATGGGAACAGAATTCACAGTGGAAGCATTAGGTTCAAGATTTTTTTCTTTTCTTCTCTCACCACATTTATTTCACAGTTTCAAACACTGAAAAGCTGTCATTTTTCCCAGCAAAAAATACAGAACGTTCATCTTTCAGCAGAATTAGTGTTGGCAGACTTTCACTTCCAATATAAATCTTTTCTAAATAGTCAAAGGAAGTGTTGAATTCTCTGTTAAGAATTCAAACTTGTCCATATGGGGAAATATGTGTAGTATCAATCAGAATATCTTGAAAAATTATGCGTGAAGAGGCTGATCATAACATTTACAGAACACACACATGCTCAAAACCACACTCCTCATCTGATTTTTAGTAAATGCTATTCCAGATGGAACACTCATCGGACCTTCGAGAGCACTCTGCTTTCCAGGAGATGTGATCAACAAGGCCCAAGGCTTGTGTCTCAGCACAGAAACAGTCCTCCATTAAAAAGTACCATCCTGACACCTGAGACAGCAGGAAGCAAGAGATGCCACCTAATTTTAACATCAGCAAAATCATCTTTTAAATTGGCAAAATAATTAACTAACAGGCACACGCTGGGGCTAAACACCACCCTTACAGCTAAAAGGTAAATGCCCTCACGTTCTTCTAAACTCTTCCACCAGCCCCTGCTGGAAGAGACTTACAGAACTGCTGTAAAACCACTTACCTGTTTTTATTTAGAACCAACAGATTCCATCCATTAAGAAAAGCTTCTGCTGTGTTTTATAATTTCTTCATCAGCACCTGACTGCACTAACCTCCATCCCTCCCCTCATCCCACTCTGCAAGGACAGACTACACCAGTTCCAGAGAGCTGCAGGGGATCATCTGCTACAAACACTCTACAAAGCCACCATCATTGACAAGCAACATCTTGTTCTGTTTATATAAGAACTGTTACACACGGTCAAGGTTAGTTTTTGGACGAGATCAAACAGGACATCCATGGAATTACAATTTACAGCCCAGCTAAGTGGCACTTTTGTTTCCTGATGCGCACAAACAGGGCAAGACCTAGTTTTACCATTTGGATGTCTCTATAAAGGAGCAGTGTCACGTCTGGAAACATAAAAAGAAATAAATATTTTCTGTTGATTCATACAATGGGTAAATAGCTTGAAAACAATGTGAGGAGAAATCAATTGATGGAAGGCACTGGGGTAGAACAGATTGGAGCTGTTTGGAGGAAACACAGTGTTGATGAGAACACAGATCATGACCAGAAGCACTGCAGAAGTCTAGACATGACCAGGGTAAAGCCCCATTGTATAATTCCAGTACCTTAAAGGAGAAACTATTTCTGTCCTTAACTGCTTACTGACTAAGCCAGACAAAAGGGGGTAGGACTGACATACTGAGCACACCAATGCTGGACAAACCATCATTTTCCTGACAGTTTGAAGCAGCAGATTCTTAATCTGAACAAAGTATGTCAGACCTAACAGTACTGTACTAGCACCTTCAAGACCAGATGAATTTAGCAAAGTATCATCACAATAGAGCATAAGGATTTTTCAACTGAATAATAAGCTTTCTACTCTTACTGTACTTTTATTAGGACAGAGACATGAAGAATAATCTGTGGTTTTTAAAGGTATCATGATCCAAGACTTAACAATGAAGAAAAAGTCTGGAATTTGCTTCAGCATCTAATTTCAAAATAAGTTTAGCTTCAACCATCTGGGTTCACACTGTATTAACACCAACAAGAACTACATTGAATCTTCTCAATCTGCAAAACTAACTGACTGCAAGAACATTATGGATTCAACTGGCAGTTTTACATTTTAACAATCTTTCTGCTTTTGTTGTGGCCTTATCTGCAAAACAAGTCAGAACTCCCAACAGATCCAGAAACGCGTCAAGGTGCCAACTGAAGGCCGTTAACTGAGATAAGGGGACATCAAGAACTCTCTGTCTTGCAAAACCAGACTTCAGTCTCTTAGTGATACCTATAAGTGTCCACACGGAGCTACCATGGTTTATCTGGAGAAAAGATCACCTACAGCAGGACAATTACACAGATCTGTTAAAAACCAAAACCAGATCAAACCTTTTATCAGTCGCTATAGCCCATGAAGCAGATCCGCAGACAGTCACGCTAGACAAATCTTTAACTTCTCACATCCCTTACACACTCTTTAACAATCTGAATTTCCCTACTCAGTCTTTGCCCTCTGCAAGCCACCTGACACCTACCCACCCAAATCATCAAACGCTGTTTGTTCTCCCCTTCCTGATGGAAGAGCTTCTCAAACAGTGAGTGCAATTCCATAACGCAGCCCCAGAGGCCCAGCCATGCCCCTTCTACTTCAAACAGAAAAGGGGGCGACCACCTGCCGTCAGCCCCAGAGGAGAGGATGGGTGGTGGGGACACATTATCCTCTCTGCATGGTTTCCCACACAGAAGCAGCTGCAAGTCACATAAGCCAGCGACACACATTCCAGATGAGGAACCCTATCTCTCTTTAAAGCAGCAAAACTTTGGCAAATCTTTAGGTTTATACTTGGAACAGCAGTAATATCTCAGGGTTTAGGTAAAGGGAGGAACACTTTCAGCTGAAGAATTAGTTTTAGTAAGGATTTTTAGGATATTAATTTGGACATAAAGTGTTTTCTCCTTTGAGCCAGCTTGTAGAAGGCATTTCAGAATGGACACAATTGAGGCCGAACATATAGTTTGTAGTACCTGACATCAACCTACATTTTACTTCACAGCTTTAATAAAAACTCTTACGATTTCTCAGCCTGACTCCCCAGATGACTCCCGTAGTTAACTACCAGAAGCAGATTACTTATGAGAACCATAACTCCACACAACTTTGCCAACAGGGATGTGTCTTATTCAGCCAGCAACTGCCTCCTAGGGGTTCAGAGATCTCCAAATCTAGCCCATACAAAAAAAAAAACCACAACAAAAACAACCCAAAAAGCGCTGAAAGCTCTACATGCGACAAAACATAATTTTACTAGTGAACATATAAGAGGAGCTAAAATCAGATTTCTCAGTATTGAGATTCTCCTCCAGAGGGAAGCCAGCCCTTCAGTTGTATTTGCTACAAGTCCCAAGTGAGTCACCAAAACCATTTATCAGACAAGAAAATATTTGTATAGCCCCTTTAAGTAGCCTACAAAGCCGAGACGGGCACCGAACCGGCCGTCTCAGGAGAGCAACCCCCTACGGAGCACAACCCACCGCCGGCCCTCGAACGGCACAACTGTCAGAGACTGCCGGCCGACATTTTTCACTCCAGAGCCGGACTTTGCAGAAGAGCATGGGGCCAGGAGGGGCACGGAGCTCCGAGCGGACCGGTCCCCACCCCAGCCCCACCAGCGGCCGCAAGTCAGGTGAACCTAATCCTCCGGGATTGCGATAGCAAAAACAACCGGACCTTGGGGACACCCGTGCGCGGCGGGGGGGAACCCGTTCACCGTCCGCAGTCCCCGCCGCCCGCTCAGGGAGGGGCTCCGGGAGGCGCCCGCTCCCGGAGGAGGAAGGGGACGGACACACACGGACACACACAACCCCACCCTACCGGCCACAACAAGCGGGTACCTTGTGGCCAAGCCACCGTTCCTGCTCCTGCTCCTCAGGGGCCGCGGCCACGGAGACGCCCCGGGCGGGCGGCGACTGACCAACGGACACTGCCCCGCGCGCCTCTCCCGCCACCTCCCTTCCCCCTTCTCCTCCTCCTCCTTACCGGCCCCGCCCGCGCGCGCGGCTCGACAA
>VWZK01001859.1:0-85417 GCA_013396935.1 Baryphthengus martii | reverse complement strand
GCTGCACCCCCCACCCCACCCCCCACCCACGGTCGCAGCCAGAACTCGTTTAGGAGCTGGGCCGTTAACGGGGCTGCTGCTGCTGCGGCGCTTGGCGCTTCTTTGCTTCATGGGATCATGGAATGGTTTGGGTTGGAAGGGACCTTAAAGGTCATCGTGTGGAAAACCCCTGCAGGGAGCAGGGACATCTGCAACTAGAGCAGGTTGCTCAGAGCGCTGGCCAGCCTCCCCTGCAATGGCTCCAGGGATGGGGCAGCGACCATCTCTCTAGGCGACCTGGGCCAGAGTCTCGCCACCCTCAGTGTCAAAAATATCTTCCTTCTCTTCAGCCTAAATCTCCTTCTTTTCCTTTAAAGCCATCACCCTTTGCCCTGTCCCAACAGGCCCTGCTCTAAAGTCTGTCCCCATCTTTCTGACAGGCCCCTTGACACACTGAAAGGCTGCAATAAGATCTCTCTGGAGCCTTCTCCTTTCCAGGCTTAACAAGCCCAACTCTCCCAGCCTGGCCTCCCAGCAGAGGGTTCCAGCCCTCCCAGTATTGCTGGGGCTCCTCTGGCCCCGCTCCAACTGCTCCCTGTCTCTCCTGTGCTGAGGACTCCAGAGCTGGGCCCAGCCCTGCAGGGGGGATCTCCCCAGAGCCCTGGGAGCAGAGGGGCAGGATCCCCCCTGGCCCTGCTACCCACGCTGCTGGGGATGAGCCTATGTGTTGTCTAAGGCAAAGGCATGTTATTTTTTTTATGATGCCAATATTATGATTCAAAGTCACAACTGTAACCACGAGTAAGTGAAATTCAACACTGAAAATAGTTGGTGGTTTGGGTTTTTTTTCCTCTCAATAGATTTCCATTCTGATCAATGAACCAGGAGACTAACCTATCAAAAATGGCTGATTTAACCAAGGCAGAAGAGCAGAAAGGAGAGAAGTGTTTGGATGAAGAAGTGGAGAAAACACCTCCTACTTTAGAGGCAGATTCAGGTGCTGGGTGCCAAGGGGACAGTTCAACTTCGGGTACAGGGCACTCTGCTGAAAATGAAAAAGAAGTTGACAGCGGTGATCAGGCCGGCAGAGCAAAAAGGCAGAAATTAGATTCTGAAGATGAACCTCCTAAGAAAGTGGTGAGTACCATTTATTTTGAGCTATGTTCAAATCCTTGTTTCGAAGCTGTAACTTAAGAAAAGATGGAAGATATTTATACTAGACAAATGTAAACCGGCATGAAACACCGAATGTCAAAGTTTGTGGGTAGCTTCCTAGCAAAGTAACAGGTGTAGAAGTTGTGTTGGGCTTCATGAAAGAGAAAGAGGGCTTGTAATCAGAGTGTTAAGAAAACTGATCTCAGCACGTGGTCAGTTTGTTTCTAAGACTCTTGTTCCATCATCTTTGTGGTAGCAGTCTGGTAACCTGACATTAGTCCAAGTCCTGTATCATGAATTCATCTGTTTTGTATATTGTTATTCTGCATTTTAGTAGAGTTATCTCTTCATGGGACGTTCTTCAGTGAGATAATTGTGTCCTTTAATTTCGTAGAGTCATAGAATGATTTGAGTTGGAAGCGACCTTAAAGATCATCCAGTTCCAGCCCCCCTGCCATGGGCAGGGACACCTCCCACTAGAGCAGGTTGCTCAGAGCCTCATCCAGCCTGGGCTTAAACACTTCCAGGGATGAGGCTCCACAGCTTTCCTGGGCAACCTGTTCCACTGTCTCTCCACCCTCAGAGTAAAGAACTTCTTCCTAGTGTCTAATCTACATCTCCCCTGCTCTAGTTTAAAACCATTGCCCCTTGTCCGATTGCCACATGGCCTTATAAAAAGTCTCTTTCCACCTTTCCTGTAGCTCCCCTTCAGATACTGAAAGGCCACTATAAGGTCTCCCTGGAGCCTTCTCTTCTCCAGGCTGAACAGATCCAACTTTTATCAGTATCGTATCATTCAGAAAACTGCAGACTGCAGCCTCTATGATACAATTTCAGGATGATCTGTTAGCAAATTGAGGTGCTGAAAAGTTTATAGATGCTTGGTTTTAGTTTGCTGTTTGTTTTGGGTTTTTTTTTCAAGACTGAGAGTAGCGGAAAACATTTGTCCTTTTAACTGGGAGGGTGAAAAGGGCCCTGTTTGATATGCCAGTGTCCTTTGTTGTGTATGAGCTTGTAGAAACTTGACTTGGCAGTGCTGGGTTAGCAGTTGGACTTGAGGATCTTAAAGGTCTCTTCCAACCGGAATGATTCTGTGATTCTAAACTGATGCCGTAATATCTCGTCTAATCGAGACCTTTTGGGATTTTCAACTATAATTTGAAAATAGCTTTAGCCTAATTTTTTGTTCCTCCATTCAGAGTTTTTTCCAGCGTGTTAATTTATGGCTAAGCAATCTGGCAAAATAGAGAGTGCCCTTTGTTGTGGTAGAAACATGAACCCTTTCATCTTTTTTAATAAGGTAGTCCTGGGATAAGGTTTAAGACGGACCAGAAATACATTGGTTTGTTTAACTTGAGGGTGTAGAGAGCTGACTGCCCTGAACACAGCTGCCAGCATCTAGATGATATTGCTGCTGGCTGGATGCCACTGCGCTCGCAGCAGCTGCGATAATGCAGAGTGTGAATGTCCCCCACGCTTGTCCAAGTCAGCTGTTCCAGCTTATGTCACCTTCAGTGGCCATTCAAAGAGCCATCTGTGCTTATCCTAAAAAAGACTAGAAAAGGTCCAAATATTTGTTAGTACTGTCAGCCAAGTTTGGTGATAAACAGATGATGGGATCCTGGAGATTGCAGACAAGTATGTCTGTGTTCATTCTGAAGGTTACCCAAATGATAGGAAGAATTCGTGTAGCATATTCAAGTCAGTCAGACCTTCTTTTCCCTTCAGGAACTGCTTTGAATATATATTTGAATAATAAGATATTGGCTTTTGTAGTCGACTGTTGGAAATGCTTTTCATTGCTGTGTGAATTCATCCTGGCTGGGGCTTTGTAGCATGTTTGTGGGTTTTAACTGAGAATCCTTCATTCTAATTTGTACTGTTACTTCAACCACTTTTGAGCCTCACAGAATTTGTGTTGGTTCTCCTTGTTCTTTTTGCTGTGTTTTTCATTTATAATTTATTTATTTATTTATTTTAATTTCATGTGCATAACCAAAGTTTATTTTCAAGGTGAAGGAATGTTAGGGGCATAATATCTGAGTGTAGACTCCTTCTCTGTGTCACATGAGGCAGAAAATTTGGAGTATTTATAGTTAAGGCTAAACCAGAGACATTTCTACAGCTAACTTACACATTAAGTGGGGTATATTGTCAGGTCATTACTCTCATTCCCTTAACCACGATCTGTTTAAAGCTCTGGCAGTGGGATCATCCATTTAGACCTTGATGCGACACCAGCTAGTTGGCATTTTGGTTAAATTGGCAGTTTGTACACTTCTGTTAGATGTAAACACTGTGTTTTGTAACTGGATATTTGAAAGTGCTTCAGGTTCCTCGAGAAGGAACATTCTCTTCTTCAATCCCAGGCTGAAGAGGAATGAAATTGATTCTTTGAGAGTGTTAGAGAGCTGGAAATTAGATGTTTCTGTGAAGGAAAGATGCTGGGTGTCACCCATCAGAAATTGCTTGGACCTACTGAAAAGGAGCTTAAATTTTTAAGGGAGTTGTCTCTGAAAATTCAAGTGCTGATGTTAGTACCAGGACAGATACAGGAAATTTATGAATATGATGATGGTGCTTTTCATAATATTACTTGTTTACTTTCTCAGATCTTTAAAGTGAACAGATATCTTGTCATTACTTTGCCATTTAATCAAAAGAATTCACTGCTTGAGTCTCTTCCTTCCCTCATTTCTACAGCGTGAGACAGGCCATGGGCAAGCGGTAGCTGCTCATTATAATGAACTTCAAGAGGTTGGGCTGGAAAAACGTAGCCAGTCTCGCATATTCTACCTCCGAAACTTTAACAATTGGACAAAGAGCGTCCTCATTGGTAAGCTTCCCTAACTGATTGCTTAGTAATAAAGTGCAACTAATTTTGGTATCAAAATATAACTCTTTTCTGCTTTCTGGTGTTGATTATGGCACTTTATCTCTTAACACATTTTGAAGTGTAATAAAATACCTATGTTTATTTTTATTTTGAATCTCTGTGGTAGTATTTTAGATTATTAGAGTGCCAAATGTATTCTAAAGTTTTAAAGATCACCTCACCCAAAAACTAGGAAAAGTTTATACTGGAAACTGTTCTTCATGACATGTTTAAAGAGAATGATAAGGCTTTAAATCATAATCCATCTGTTCTCGTTAGATCCAGCTGTTTTTGTTATTTAAATCTATCTCAAAGAATTTCTTAGCCCTTTTCCCAGAGCAGTCTGTCCTCAGGAAACTTGAGCACATCAGTATTTTCTTTATTACCTGTGGTCAGCGGTTTAAAAAATGAGAAACTAGAGGATGATGAAGTTCTTTAAGAATCAGCAGCTTTTTATAAAAGACAAAGTCTGCTGTCCCACAAACTCATTCCAAAGTGAGGAAAGAAAACCATCAGATATCTGCAAACAAAGAAAAGAATTGTGGGCACAGCAGCACAGCTTCCTGCAGAGGGATCTATGCCAGGAGATACTGACACTGTTTGTCTTAGCACACTGCTTTGGGTTGTGTTGCATCAGAGCAGTTAGAAGCAGTATTTAGGTTTCTGTAAAGCCCTTCCCGAAGCCTGTGTGGAAGCCTTTTTCTGTCACCATGAATTTCAGCAGTGTGGTGTTAGAGCAGTTGTATCAAAACATGTTTCGTGTCTCTTCCTGTGAGGAAAAGTTGCTGGCATGCATTATACACCATCGGTCAGAGCAGAGATAGCTAGACAGTGGAGATAGAAGAGGAAATTAAACCAGTTATATGTAGGGTAAGATGGCAGCAAACAAGTAGTTAATATTATGGCAAGGCCTAGGAGCGGGAGTGGAAAGCTCTCTGTGTTTTTATAATGACACCATAAGGAAATCTTGTGGCTGATACATTTAACTAGCTTTTACTTTCCTGCAGAAGGCTTTCCCATGCTGTCAGATAACGTCTGCCTTCGTTATAGTGCTCGCGAAAGGGAGCCCTGTCTCCCTACTCACACACGGGGCGGTTGTTCAGCCGTGTGTGGTTTTGCCTTTGTCCGCCAGAGCTCCGGTCACGTTGCACACAAAGCACCTTAAGCACAGAAAATATCCATTGTCTACTCCGTAGTTCTAAAAGTTTCTGGTTCCTTTCATCATTAGTGGTTTCTAGAAAAAGAGATTTAAGTCTATGATGTTAAGAAGACTTACAGGTAAAGTAAGGTCTGAGATGTTTTTAAATTCTCAAACCCTTTAGGTCCTTTAGGCTCCTCTGTATGATACAAGTGAACTACAGAGACCTGTGTATGAGTTCTCTCTTTTTTACTTTTCTAGGTGAATTTATAGACCGGGTACGACGGAAAAAGAGCGATATAACTGTTCTGGATCTAGGATGTGGCAAAGGTGGAGACTTACTGAAGTGGAAAAAAGGCAGAATTAAAAAACTTGTCTGTACTGGTAAGAAGACACAATAACTTTCCAGGGAGAGTACATCAGTGTTTTATGGGAAAAAACAAACACATCTCCAGTCTTTTATTATTTCCTTTTATTAGTAAGCCCAAGAGTGCGATGCTGCACCTTCCGTCAAAATGTCTTTTCTCTTTTGACCTGAAGACATCAGCTTGATTGCCAGCATAAATATAAACCTCATTGATTTTCTGTATAATCAACTTTCAGTTCAACTCACAAATAAAACTTAATGTTACTAAAGAAACACGCACTTTGCCACAGATTGTCTTAGGCAAACTGTAGCACTGGGAAAAAGTATTGCACATTTTGAATTTTACGTCTCTTCTCCCACACCTAATCTCTTGTAGTACTTTTAGCTGTTCTGAAAACACACAGAGAAGAGTTGCATTTGAAAAAAACCAAACAAACTCCACAATGTTGTGAAAAAAAAATGGTCTTGGGGTCAGACTCATAAAGGGGACAAGTTGAAAGCTGATTAAAAAAATGATCCAGCTAAATAGTTTGCTTAGCTGTTGGGAGGGAGATACCATCTTCCTTTTTCCCAAAGAGCATCCTAAGGATAGTCAGAGGAAGTATTACTTAGTATGCAATTCAAATTTGACGTTAAAATTTCATAAAATGCCTTTAGTGGAAATTATTCTGAGTATTCTACATTTTTAAAGATGTTTATTGCCTTTTTCAGTTGGCAGTCTTCAAATACAGTTAATTCATTTACTTACAAAGTTTATTGTATAGTGTTAGTTTCAAAATTTTTGCCAGCTGTTACTATTCAGTGAAACTCAATGCCTGAGAGAGGAAAGGCCTTCAAAAGGAAATGTAAAAAAAATTCCCAGGATGTGATAAATCAATAAATAGCAGAACTAATTGCATTTGAACATTTTATATATTTGTAAGAAGAGCTTTCAGTTCTGTTTGACAGCTGAACTGTTTTAGCCAGTGCACTCGATGTTGACAGCACTTGGTGTCAATCACCTCGAATCCATCGCTTGAAATTTTGGAGACTTGGTTTGTGCTTTTGACAATGGGAACTTTCTAAAATCTCCTGATTCCGTCTTTTGCCTTGAAGTAAAAACTGAAAATGACGAAGAGTTATAATCCCAGACATTTCCTGCACATTAAATTCCCTGTCTACAACTTGGAAATAAAAGTGTTTGTTCCTCTCAAAGTCTTAACTGAGGACCAACTTTTATCCCTGCCATGATGGGTCTGCTGTGTTCCAGTAATCATTCCATTTTTCTGGTTTGGGGAGCAATTTACACACTTTTTGTTTGTTTGTTTTTTTTTAATGTTTTTGTTTGTTGGTTGTTTTTTTTCTAATTTCTCTCTCCACATCTAGATATTGCTGATATTTCTGTGCAGCAGTGCAAGCAGCGGTATGAAGACATGAAAGCCCGATGTCGTTATAATGAACATATTTTTGACGCAGAATTTATACAAGCAGATAGTACCAAGGTATAGTTCTGTGCTTTCTAGTATTTTGGTGATGTAATGTTCTTTTGTTAAGTGAGTATAGGAGGTGATGGTAGGGCTGTAATATTTTGAGTGTATATATTTTTAAGATCAGATTGTTGTGCTATCAGGAAAATCATCCATACAGGTTGCTGGAAAGTTGCCTAAGATGCAGGTAAATGCATTTTGTCACTGCTTTACAGTGTAGCATTATTAAGGCCTGAATGTCTCTCCTGGATAATAAATCTGGTGCTTTCAGTTTCTTTCACGGGATGAAGGGAATGACTACTTACCTCTGGAGTTCTGGGAGGCAGGATGGGCTGTTGGAAAGGATCTAGAGAACAAGTGTTAGGAGAAGTGGCAGAGGGAACTGGGGTTGTTTAGCCTGGAGAAAAGGAGGCTCAGGGGAGACCTGCTCTCTACAACTCCCTGAAAGGAGGTTGTTGCAAGGTGAGGGTTGGTCTCTTCTCCCAAGTAACGAGCGACAGGACAAGAAGAAACAGCCTCAGGTTGCACCGGGAGAGGTTTAGGTTGGACATTAGGAAAAATTTCTTTGTGGAAAATGTTGTCAAGCTCTGGATCAGACTGCCCAGAGTAATGGTGGAGCCCCCATCCCTGGAGGGATTTAGAAGCCATGTGGATGTGGTGCTGAGGGACATGGTTCAGTGGTGGGCTCGGCAGTGCTGCGTTCACAGTTGGACTTGATGATCTTAAAGGTCTCTTCCAACCAAAGCAATTCTATGAAACTGTCTTGTTGGGTGTCTTTTTATGCTGGAATGAATAAGGGACATTTCCTGATTTGACTTGTACGTTGTACTTATCCCAGGTTGGTTGGTCGGTTGATTTTTTTCTAGCAACATTTTAATGACTGTAATACCTATCTTCAAAGCTTGTGTGGCTTAGAGTGTCTGGTGGCGATAGTGAATACATTGCCGAGGCTTAGGAGCCAGTCTCATAACCAGCACATTTTGCTTCTTAGAAATGCAGGCTGAGAGAGCCCTGCTGGTGCAGGCTGAGGGACAGAGCCTACCTGGTTCCAGCAGATCTGTGGAAAGGCCGAACCTGTTCTTCCCAACCTTGCAGGAAGGGTTGTTCACTTGAATTCTCGATTGCCTCTCCTCCTTCTGAGGAATACAGTCTGTTGCAGGCTCCAGGTCATCTCAAAATTGCAGGCAGGGGAGAGAGGAGAGAGCCTTGGCCAGGAAAGAGAGAGATGTTTTCGTGTTGCTATTAGAGCTCAATCATGTAGTTTCTGTTGCACACTCTGTTCTGTCTGTCCACGCACACAAAAATTCACATCCCTGGCTTTCTACCTCTATCTTGTATTTAGTGCAAAATCTCATTCTCACAGCCTGTCCAATTCCACCCACCTCTGTTTCTCAGTTGCCTGTATCTTCCTTTCTCAAAATGTGAGAAGGGAGTAGACGACCAGATAAAACTGCTGTGGGCGTGTGAAGGGTCCATTTTTGTCTTGCCACATACAGAATGTTGACAGAATGGGGAGTGGACTGGTCGAGCCTGGGAGTGAGTGGGTGGATGAGGTGTCTGGGAGAGAGGATAGAAGCTCAGGTAGGACTGTTACATATGAAATGTTGATTAAGTATGTTGCATATGTTAAGTATGAAACGTCCTGGGCCTTGGGGAGAGCTTGTGTGCTCCTGTGTTAGTTGTGGTTACTACTGGTATTGTATAAAAGAAGCCTGATCGAGAAGAGTTAGAGAACTGCTGAGTACAGGGGCAAACTGTAACTTGACAATTCAAGGGCTCCAGGTTCTTCAGAGTTACTGGTTACTTGTTCTGTGTTGAGGAGTATGTTTGTACACAGTGTATGTACATGTGGAAGAATGCAGACAGATAGAGCCTTTCCTCCTCTCAATTATGTGTTTAATAGGTCAGTTGTCATTACAGAGACTTAGTAAACTGAAAAATTATTATAATAATTGTTTCCAGCTAAATGACGGCCAGTTATAAACCCTCATCAGTAAAATATCTCTGGCAATTATTAGGTAACTAACCTTGGGATTTGGCCTTTCAGATGTAGTTGTTACTTGACAACATGAAAAGAATCGGAGGACGTGGTAACTTGGAACTCTCTGTGTGTATTCTTGTTGTTCCCAAATGTTGTGTATGGTTTTCTGTGTAGCAGAGAACTTTTTCTTACTCCTAACTTTTTCACCTTGTTCTCATTGAACTTGTGAAGGAATGAAGGAAAAACAAAGAATTATGGGAGCAGCACTTTTGTTGGAAGATTTAAGTGAATCATGCTTGTTTCTGTAGCTTTTGTAATATTTTTTTTTCTTCTTTTTAATCTATTTCAGGATCTCTTGTCTTCCAAGTACAACGATCCAGATATGCGCTTTGACATTTGCAGCTGTCAGTTTGTTTACCATTACTCATTCGAGACTTATGAGCAGGCTGACATGATGCTTAAAAATGCTTGTGGGAACCTCTCTCCTGGAGGGTATTTCATTGGCACAACTCCAAATAGCTTTGAACTTGTGTAAGTACTTTGATATCATATTAGTGTTTTGAAAATTTGTGAAGCATTGTTAAGTGATAGTCGTTCTAACAGCGCTCTGGTTTTGTTTGTGCAAACAAAAGCCAGGTTTTGGTAACAATTTTGGATTCCAGTCAGGAAAGACTTACTCTTGAACTTGACTCAAACAGGTAAATCTGAATTAAGCCTCGTTTCTTGAACCAGTGGCTCTACTGGTGTAATGTATAGACCTTCATACATAAACCCTTTTCCAGCTGAAATGATTCTATGAGAATAGCCACAGCCTGGGAAGGAACTGTCAGGGTTTTGCTGTGGTTGTGCCAGGAAGCCTGGCTTGCCCATGTAGACTGTGTCTGGGCCAAAGGTTAATTTCTTAGGTCTGTTGAGTCCTTGCTGTGTTGTATAGAAATGATAAACTTTTAGAACCTGCGATGCTTTTTGTCTCTTCATTTTAATTGTTTCAGTGCATCGTCAGATGAAGGAGGTGGGAAACTACAGAGATCACTGAACACTGTTGTGCTGGGAGAAACACTTTCAGGCCTCTTACACATAGTTATTTTCTCTGCTTGTCAAATTAAAACCTGGTCAATTAATGTTTGATTATATCTCGTGTTACAGAAAGCGACTTGAAGCTTCGGAAACAAATTCATTTGGGAATGATGTGTACAGTGTAAAATTCGAAAAGAAGGGAGAATATCCCTTGTTTGGCTGCAAGTATGATTTCCACTTGGAAGAAGTGGTTGATGTCCCTGAGTTCCTGGTTTACTTTCCATTACTGGAAGAGTAAGTTTGAGTTTTGAATTCATTAAACAGTGAAAGCTGTGAAACATAATAAGGGCTTGTTTAGTTTGTGTGTCATTGTGTAATTCTTGCAGAAAATTATATTTTGGCTTTCTTACTGTGTTTTTCAGTTCTGTACTTTTTGTTCTTCCTTCAAATGCAGAGATTTCTTGCGTTTCCATCCATAGCTGTAATCTGTCCATTGCTTAGTTCTCCACTCAGTTGAAGGTGCTCTCGTCAGAAGCTGCGAAGGCTTAAACTACATCTCACAAGAGAATGCATCTGATATGTTGGATCTGTCAGCAAACCTTTAGTGCTGTCAACTTTTTATCCTTCAGTAGTCCTTCAGCAAGTCTTCTTGTATATCCTCTTCATCATAGTGTCTCTTTCTTGTCTTCTCCAACTTTCGTAGGATTTTCCCTACGGCTTATTTTTTCTACCTCTGAATCTTCTTCACCTATGAGCGTGCATTTTGCTGTTACCTCTGTGTGAGTTCAGATTGGCCTTTCCCATCCTGTCTCATGAGGCACAGAGAAATATTTCCATGTCGGGATTTTCCTGCGAGCTTAATATTATTGAACAATATTAAGCTTTCCCTTCAAACCTATATGTTTTCACACACTTCATTCATAGTTCTCTATAAAAAATACCAGCATCTGTCAATGACACCTGTAACTTCAGTGTTGTATGATCGCAGTGTCTACATATAATTGAGATGTAAAGCACTAAATCTAAATAGAGGTTCTCTAAATATATCCATAATATCTGATGTAACACGGTGATGAGACTGCAGGGAGATGAGCATAGTCTGTCTGGAACTCAAACGGATCTTAATTCTGTGTGTTGGGAGAAGAGACATTTTTCTATTAAAACACTTGTAAATGATCTTTAAGGTCCCTTCCAACTCAAGCCATTCCATCGTTCTATGANCACCCACCAACCTGCTCTCTTGTTCCCTCTTCCCAACAGGATGGGGGGAGAAAAATCAGGAAAAAAAACCCTGAGTGG
This sequence comes from Baryphthengus martii, assembly GCA_013396935.1. Taxonomy (NCBI): domain Eukaryota; kingdom Metazoa; phylum Chordata; class Aves; order Coraciiformes; family Momotidae; genus Baryphthengus; species Baryphthengus martii. The sequence goes on along the minus strand of VWZK01001859.1, from coordinate 74,140 downwards.
GTCAAGATAAAAACAGGGATATTGCTTAGCAGTTACCGTCATGGGCAAAAGAGACTAAACTCGGAGAAGATTAATTTAATTTCTTACCAAAAAAAACAAGTAATTGGATAGTGAGAAAAAGAGACAAAATTAAAAACACCTTCACCCCACCCACTCCTTGTTTGCAGGTTCAGGTTCGGTCCTTTCCTCCTGACCTTTTTAGCTCCTCTCCCTGCCCTGCAGTGCAGACGGGTGGGAAACGAGGGTTGCGGTCAGTCCATAACACTTTCCCTGCTCCAGCCTGGGTCCCTCCAGTGGGATCCAGTCCTTCACAAACTGCTCTGTTGTGCGTTCTGTCCATGGAGTCCTTCAGGAACAGACTGCTCCAGCATAGGTTGGTTTTTCACAGGGTTGCAGCTCCTGCCAGGAAACCCGCTCCTGGTTGGGCTCCTCTCCACGGACCACAGCTCCTGCCAGGAGCTTGCTCCTGTATGGGCTCTCCGCAGGCTGTTTTGTAGATAAAATTTGAGTTTTGAGGCAAGTTTTTGTTTTTATTAAGTAGTAAGCAGAGGCACAAAAATCGTGCCTGATGTCAGATAGTGGCAATCATCATCCATTTCTTCCTCAGCAGAGAGAGACTGGAAGTTGGAGCTTCGTGCAAGGAATATCAGTTGAAAAAACTAAGAGTGTTCTTTGTAGGAATAAAAGGAAAGGCTGTGTTTGTAGAAGAAAATGGTACTTAACTGCAACTGACCTTATGTTTTTGCCCAGTTTTTTTTGCTTTTTTTATACTTGAGCTCCTCTCCTAGATGACTTTAGCAGTTTCAGAGAAGCTCTTCAAAGCCATTGCTGGGGCTTTGGTTTTACGCACACTTTTCTGTTTCCCTCCTCCCTCAAACAATAGAATTTTTCAGCATAAAACCATCAAGTCAAGTATCTAGTGATTTATTAAACTGATTCACGTGGGCTACAGGTGGGACTCAACTGTCCTTGTTGACTCCGAAAGCGACGGTGCTTTGTACGGGCTGGTATCGCCAGTAGCACAATGACACAGCCTCCCACCTATCTGCTTCCTTCTTAGAAAAGGGAGAGGTGTCTTAAATTAGTGGCCTCTTACAACAGGGAACTGCATTATTTACTACAAACCTTTACACAGGAACTGGGATCCTTAATAAGTACGTATTAGTTTTGAAGAATCAGTTGTATACTCATGTTGTGACTCCTGGGTGTTATTGAAGCGTTTCAAGCATTCTGCTGGAAATCCTCAGAGTTGCTCATTTTTTTTTTTAGTACTTCTGCATAAGAGCTGCTGGTTTGTTCCATTGATGTTCTACAAGAGGCTGTCTCTGGGTAATACTCACAGTGAGCTGTACAGGGAGGACAATTTATACAGTTTGTTTCCCCTCTTTTGGAAACATAAGGATAAAAGTTAATTTATAAATCCTGGCTGTTGGATTTTTTGGGGAAGTAGGGAATATCAGACCTGATCTTATAGGTGCTATAAAGGACAGATCTAAATTTAAGATCCCCTTAATAATTACTGACCTCTGTTCTTATATTTTGACAACCCCTTAACTGGTGTGATTAATGTATCTTACTATGCAATTAATATTTTCTCTTATTTTTTCTCTATTCTCCAGCCATATTCTACATTTGGTGAGTCCAGGCTTGTTTCTGATAAACCTGATGATTATGAGCATGCAAAAGAGTTCATCAAAGATGGCAAAGCAAAATTACCATTGGTAAGTTCCTTCTTACTTCACTAGGGCAAACTGTGTCTAAAGTTCAGGTCTTGATCTTCCAGACACGTGGTGCCTTCTACATTTCAACTGGAATGAAATTGAAATGAATGTCCCCGTGGACATGAAAGGTCATAGAGGGCTGCATGGCTGAGGGGCTCATCTAATCGATATCAAATTCACTTAATTTGGTAGCTATTACTAAATTTATAACAATGTAAAAGGAAAAGGATATTTTGCCATCTTTCTTGGCAGCAATTCTAATATAACTCTTCTTAATTTGAAGTATTTTCTTACGTTTCTGGATCTTTGCGCTACCAATTTAAAGCTTTAGTTATCTTCTTTTAATCTCCTGACAGGAGAGCTGAAAACTTTTTTCATAATGTAGGTATTTGAAATCTTAAAAAGTATTTTTAAATTTTATTTTATTTCTGTGGTTTTTCTGGGTGAAGAAGATCCAGCTTCCTTTTTTTTTTTTTTTTTTTTTGAATAGAGCTCGTAGAATTAGACTAGTCCTACGTGCATAAAACTAAATTATATATTTCCACCCTCAATTTTATTAAATATGATACTCTGTTCACATTCAAAGAAACTTTCTTTGTGGTGATCATAATCTTACCTTATACAAAACTATCCTGTCACATTTTTCTGCATTTCTTCTGTTTTGGCAGCTTGATTTATGACTTCAAAAATATAAGAACACTGAACCATCTTTAATGCAGGTCATATTAGATTTTATATCAAATTGAGTGTGTTTTTTCTGCTTTTAGTTTCCGATTCCCTACCATCCTAGTTATTGGAGTAGCAAGTATCTGTGGTCTACTGTAATGCTCTTCTCATCCCTAAATAGCCCACCAGTGTGGGTGGTTAGAAGTTGGCCTGTGAAGGATTCATTATCTTGAGTGAAATGGGTGATTCGTTGTTTGCTCATTTTCTGTTGAAACTCTTTTTGTTTTGTTTTCTTTTGTCCCTTTCTAGGGAACCTTGAGTAAATCTGAATGGGAAGCAACAAGTGAGTATTGTTTTGAGAACTCATCTTCACCGACTTGATTGTTATGGAAAGTGTGTAAAATAGCCTGTTGGTTATAGAACAAAATCTTAAAGATAGAACAAGATCTTAAAGCATGGATGGTGAAGAGATACTTGAAGATTTTATATAGGGATGAGAAAAAAGTCAGTGCCTCAGACTCCTGGGAATTCATGAATTCCATTTATGTTTCGGGAGTATCATTAACTGGAATTGGTGTTGCATTAGCCATATCACCACTATTTAAAATAGTTTGGATTCTTAGCTCTGGTGTGAAAACGTATAAAACACGCTGGAGTTGAATGTGGAGCTATTGGGAAACCATAGCATTTTTTTTTATATTGACAGTGATCTGTTAACAGGTCGTTTGGGCAGAGTATCAGCCTGTTTATATTTTGAAAACTTGAGTTGTGGAAGAAGCTGAAACTTCAAACACTCCCGTTTTCTTTTGTAGGTATTTACTTGGTATTTGCATTTGAGAAGCAACTGTGAAACTTCACCTACTGGAGGCAGCGAGAAGAGATCATGTCCATGTGCAAGTTGGAATGGTCAGAAATCCATTGTGGCAACTATTTTTTTATTTTTTTATTTTTTAATTATCAGAAGTGTGCAGGACACTACCGAAAACTAGAGCAAGCTCATGATTCTGAGTTACATTGCCTGTCTGTGACAGATGGACTTGTGTGTGTATATATATAAGAGAGATTCCGAACCAGTCTTTTTAAGCATTTGTAAGCGGTCTGCACGGTCTCAAAACTCATCTGTGAACTCCACACAACTTTATGTTAGAAACAACTGTTTTATTAGTAGAGGTATACTTGTGATTACAAGTCTGGCCCTGCGCTTCCTGAATTGGTAGACAAATGACTGTTGACTTCGATGGCGCAGAACGAGGGCCTAAATATTCTGCTGCGGAGCTCAGTGAATTCCTAAGGAGATGCATTCAGACATTTAGGGTATGTCTACATTACATGCAGAGCTGAGTGGCAAATAACACCTGGCTCAGCCCGAGTACCTCGTGCTGTGCTCACACCTGCAGTGTAAATCTCCCTTTGCGATATTCCGCGTGTCGTTTACACGGTAAAGTCCCGTCATGTTCTCGTTTTTTTGTGCTTGCTCATCCGTAGTGTCACTTTGTGGTGCTTTCAAGATTAAACGAGTTTGTTCTGTACAAAAAACTGCTCTGAAAGAACTGAATTTCTAAAGTTTTCCATCTCTACGTCGTTTTTCCAAATCCGACTGTGTGGTATCAATAACAGCTACTGAACTTCGGTTACTGAACGTTTTTTGTTGTATTAAAAACTCCCCTGACTTTTTAGTAGTTTTAATGTCTCCTGGAACTTTTTAGACAGATCTTAGGATGTGTTTCTTACTTGTTTCATAAAATTCCAAATGGCCTCAGCAGAAGGACGAGCTCTTGGTGGTGATGGGGACCTCGTTGCAGACCTTAAGTCATTAGGAACATGGTCACCTACTGCATCATGAGCCAAAAGAGGAGCCTGTGTAACACCTGAGGATACTAGAAATTCACTCTGGGAGGGAGGGCTGTGTATTTGTGTACACACCCCAGCGCATGTGGATAACCATCCCCAAATTCAATCCAAATACTTGGTTTGTGAGTGTAACCTGATGGTATCAATAGGCAGAGCTGAGCCTAATGACCATCTGAACTGCCTGTCAGTCTCTTAGAACTGGCTGAGGGGTTTCTGACGTGGGATTTGCTCCACTCTCCACATGCCTGTAACCACCCACTACTGAGAGGGGCACGAGTGCTTCGTGTTTTCTCTCCCTGGGCTGACTGTAGCTGTTGGCTGCTGTGGGTTGGCGTCGTTTACAACGAGGTGAAATGCTGCAATGGTGATGGTACAGGAGGGCTTTGAAAAATAGACCTAGGGAAGAACATTTCTGTTACAGTTAAGCGTTCAAATTACTTGAGTTTGTTGTTGTACTGCCTTCTCCCTGTAATTAGCTCGTGCTCTTCCCTCCACGACTCCTGATTTTTGTGTGTGTGTTTTGTTTGTTGTATAGAACACCTGTAACCTTGCACCAAAGCAGCGGATTCACAGTCAGTTCTGCTGCTGAAATTAAGAAAAAAAGGTTCTTTCTTGTCTGCTAGAGTTAGTGCTCTGGAAAATAGCTGAACAATGTCAACACTTAAGAAGTGCTGAAGTGTTCCACTGAACTTTGTGTGCGTCAAAGCTAGTTTTGTTAGATTTCTTGTATCGAGTTTCAATTGAAAGTACACTGTCATGCTATTTTTGGAAGAAATCAGAATAATAAAAAGAGGGGAAATACAGTGCGTGTCTTTGCTCTTTTAAGCAAATTTCATCATTGTCACAGACTCAGTGTCTGGGATTAGAAGGGCCCCTCTGGAAATTGTGTGTTCCATCCCCCTGCTCGAGGGTGTTCACCTACAGCTGCTTGCCCAGGACCGTGTCAAAAGGGCTTTTGAACATCTCCAAGGGCAGAGAGCCCACAGCCTCCCTGGGCAACCCCTGCCAGTGCTTGGTCAGCCTCACAGCAAAAGAGTGTTTGTTTCCTGATGTTCAGAAGGAATCTCCTGTGTTCCAGTTTGTGCCCATTGCCTCTGGTCCTGTCACCGGGAACCACTGGAAAGAACCTGTCTGTTCTCTTTGCACCCTTCCTTCAGGTATTTGTAGATGTTGATGAGGCCACCCTGAGCCTTCTCCAGGCTGAGCATCCCTGGCTCTCTGTCTTTCCTTATAGGAGGGATGCTTCATCTCTATGGCTTTTTGTTTTCATCCATCAGGACTGGACCCAGTATTAACCTATGGAATGCCCTGCTAATTAGCGGCCTCCAATTGGACTTTGTGCCACTGATCACTACGCTTTGAGACCGACTACTCAGCCAGTTTGCGATCCACCTCACTGTCTCTCCAAGACAGTGTCAAAAGCCTTCCTGAGGTCAAGGTAGGCTATCCACTGCTCTCTCCTCATCTACCAAGCTGGATGTATTTCATCATAGAAGTTTATCTGTTTGGTCAAAAACTACTTCCCTTTAGTCACCCTTTGGTGACTACTCCTGGTGATTTTTGTATGTCTAGAGATGATTTCCAGGATCATAGAATCGTTTTGGTTGGAAGAGACCTGTAATATCATCGAGTCCAACTGTTTGAAGTGAACTTAATGAACGTTGCGGTCCTTTGACTAAGAGTGTTTTCCTTTTGAGTTACTTTAATAAAACACTCTTCTAATACTTATTTTTATGAAAAGGATTAATTACATGCTGTATTCTAATTGCCAAACTGCATTTGTAAAGACTTCGAAAACAGGCAATTTAGGGACTGTTAAGCTGGGTGGCAGTAAATTTAAAGCATCTGCAGTATAATCAAGGGGCTGATACTAAATCTTTGCAATCCACTTATTGCCAACGTAATAACGCTTCTGGAGGGAGAAGTGGCTTGTCTGATACTAAGCAGGATTAGCAGTAGTCTTGTAACCTCAGTCCCCATTGTACTTGGGATGCTACGGCTGAGAGCTGCTGTCTGCATAGAGGTGAGGGAATGGACATCTGCATTGCTCCTGCACAATGCAAACAAGCATCCTGCTTTTTCTCAAGTGTGAAGCACAAAAATCAGGTCGTTTAAGTGCGGGAAGTGTCTTGTGGTCAGCAGGTTGAGGGAGGTGATTTTCCCCCTCTTCGTGGCTCTTTTGAGACCCCACCTGGAGTACTTCATCCAGCTCTGGAGCCCCAAACACAAGAAAGACACAGACCTGGTGGGGTGGGTCCAGAGGAGCCACAGCAATGATCTGAGGGCTGGAACCCCTCTGCTGGAAGGCCGGGCTGAGAGAGTTGGGGCTGTTCAGCCTGGAGAAGAAAATGCTCCAGAGAGACCTTATTGCAGCCTTACGGTATCCGAAGGGGGTCCTCTGTAAAGCTGAGGAGGGACTTTTTACAAGAGCTTGATAGAACGAGGGGTAATGGCTTCAAACTGGAAGAGGGGAGATTTAGATTAGAAATTAGGAAGGAGTTCTTCACTCTCAGGATGGTGAGACCCTGGACCAGGTTGCCCAGGGGAGCTGTGGATGCTCCATCCCTGAAAGTGTTCAAGACCAGGTCGGGTGGGGCTCTGAGCAACCTGCTCTAGTGGGAGGTGTCCCTGCCCATGGCAGGGGGCTTGGAACTAGATGATCTTTAAGGTCCCTTCCAACTCAAACCATTCAATGGTTCTAGGTGAGGCAGAGCAAAGCTAACTTGATAAATTAGGTTTTGATAAGTTCAGGGTTTTCCGATGGTACATAAATGCTGTTTTAATGGGAGCTGTCATCCTTTCTTCACATTATTAAAGCTGGTTCTCAACACTTCATCTTTTTATCCACTTTAATATGTCTCCCAGCAACTGACATTCACTTTCAGGGTAAGGTGTTTCAACATTTAAAGTCTCACTGATCAGTGTTGCTAATAGCTGAAGCCCAGGAAAGAGATACACTTTTAGTTCTTGGGCGGCTTCAAGAGGAATTGTGCCCTCTCTGAGCCTTACAGCCTTGTCTAAATTCGTGCAAGTTGTGTTTCTGACACAGTCTGGTAGAAGAGTGTGCTTTTGCTCACTCTTAATTAATCACTAATTATTACACGAGAAGTTTACTTCTCTCAGCAGTGGAATGAACATCACCATGGGATTCAGAGCAACAACATTCACGTTTTGTGGAGTTGTGCTTTCTCACTCCTAACGAGGTCCTTGGCTCTTCACTTTAATGACGTTTTCATCGTCTTGGAATAAGCCTACTCAGCTGATGACTTACTGGCTCCCAAGCAGTAACAGCTTCCTTCTCAGCTTGCACTCACTTCTTCTGACTTGACAGTGAGGGAATTGTTCTGACTTTAGGTGTTAGAACAGTCTTTCTTGGTTCAAAACTGCAAAAAAAATTCTCCGTGACATAATAAAAACAAAGACAGCCTTGGTTTATACATAAAATACAGCTTTTAAAGCTCTTATTTTTATAGTCCAAGGAAATCATTCTGTGGAATAGTAATTTTCTGGTAGCAGGATTATTCTGAATTCTTTGGTCCAAGTAGTTCTTTTCTTTCTCTCTTTCTCCAGTTTCCCTTGCTTTTGACACCTGCCAGTGTACATCTGTGCAGTAGGCAGCTGGGACTGGAGCCTGCTGCCTTATGAAAGAGTTGCAAGTGAGCTGAACAAATACCAATAATTACAGGGTTGGAAATTGTTGGCTTCCTTGCATAATTCATAAAACATTCAATTAAATGTTTCTTCAGCTAGAAGCAAATCACTGCTTCCTCTTAACAACAGCCTCGAGGAAAAATTGGGCTTCCTGAAGAGTGTGTAGGGCCCCCTGCACCTTGAGTATAATGGTAAGGATTGTTGGACCTCTTAGAAACTGGGGTAACTGGGTTGAATGCTGTGAGACAGCCCACAGGAGGTATTTGGGACAAAAACGTGGAACGTCAACTGTGATAACCAAGGGGCTGATTACATCGTGTACAGTTTGTCTAATACCTCTTTAAGGTGGAGTTTATATAAGGTGTAACACACTCTGAAAGGAAGATGTAGCCCTAAGGCTGTCCTAAAGACATACTTGTCAGTGATTAGGTTAAATTAGTCCTTTAGCTTGTGAGTTCTATCGCTTCCTTGTGGTGTGATAGAACTTGCACGCTACATGCTGTCCAGACAGGTGAAAGGATAGTTTACCTTCTGAAGAACAGTCTTTAAATGAGAAGACAAAGTCTTCCAAGTTGCCCTACCTGCATGGACCTTTGTCTTCAGTAGTACTACGGGTTTGTGTCTGTATAGAAATGATTTTTTTGTTGTTGTTTTATTCTAATTCCGTAAGAAAATTTTGTCAGGGGGGGTTGGAACTACATGATCTTTAAGGTCCCTTCCAATCCTTACAATTCTATGATTCAATTTCATAGAATTGTAAAATTATTTGGGTTAGAAGGGACCTTAAAGATGATTTAGTTCCAGCCCCACTGCCATAGGCAGGGGTACCTCCCTCTAGACCAGGTTGCTCAGAGCCCCATCCAGCTTGGTCTTGAACTCTTCCAGGGAGGGGACATTCACAACTTCTCTGGACAGCCTGTTTCAGTGTCTCACCACCCTCACTGTAAAGAATTTCTTCCTTATCTCTAATCTAAATCTACCCTCTTTTAATTTAAAACTACTACACCTTGTACTTTCACTACAGGCCCTGGCAAAAAAAAAAATTCTCTCCATTTTTCTTCTAGGCCCCTTGTAAGTATTGAAAGGCCTCAACCAGGTCTCTCCAGAGACTCTCCAGGTTAAAGCATTTTGAGTGAAGCACGAATATTTTACTGTATGTTACTTGACTGAATAAGCATGAACAAGATCCCTTTATCTTAAACTACTTTCTTCTCTTCTGACATTCCTTTTGTAGTATAATTCTTAATTCTAGTCATCGCTGTTGTCATTTTTTGCTGTCTTCAAGGATTACTTAGGTGCATGAGCCAAGAGCATCCTCAGTGTCTGTGCACCTGCTCCATGGGTCACAGCTGGAGCCTGCTGCAGAGTTTTTTGGCTCAGCAACCAATTTCCTTGGGCTTTGCTTTAAAAATGGTTTGTACAGAGTAGGGCAGCACACATTGCAATAAACAAAAGAGCAGATAAAAGTTACATTTCCTGTATTCCTTTTTATCTTGTCGTTCTCTATTCTGCTGTCAAATACTACGCTGAAAGAGTGTTTTCATGTTTCCTGTGGGAGCTGATCAGTTCGATTATTGTAACTGAGATTTTTGTAGTGAGAATGTTTTGGGGAGAAAAATGTTTATTGATGAAATGCATTATTCAGCTTTGCAGGAGTTCCTTCAAACTGTAGCGTAGAACGATCACTGCCCACTTCTTTGGTTTACTTGAAATGAATCTCAGTCGGTGGTGGTCACTCCATTAAATAATCAGTTCCTGTTGTATGAAACACTTCCATTTCACATGTGAAGACCATGGGTCCTCCAATATAAATAAGATTTTGATGGAAATAAGCATCATAAAGCAAGGTAAACAGTCTGGGTTTAGCGGGTGAGGAGTTTTTCCTAAATTGTCCACAGTGGGGAAAACAAAATATTCTGTTTGTCCATTCAAGGCACAAAGTGGTTCATGGAACAAACAACCTGCTTTGTTTAGCAATTTCTACTTTGAATCGATGGCTTATATCAGAGGAATATCATCTTTCATATGGTCTCTAAAACTGGTCTGAGGAGAAATTTTAAGTATTTGGGTTTGAAATTATGATTCCCACACACCTGCCCATCAGACTCTCAAACCCCATAGAAACCTCGTCTTTTTTCCTCTCTTTTTCTTGCTTCCTTAAGTTTAAATGCAGTTTTGCTTCTCCTGTGGTGGAGTCCTTAGGAATCCTCATCCAGGATTACTCAGACTACGTTGAGCAGAGTAAGTATCGCCTAGAAGAATCTTTTTTCAGGTGGACTTCATTGCTATCATTTTCTGCAAAGAGAAGGGACAGCCAGAGAACTGGTGCAGAGGGGCCAGTGCGGGGGCAGAGGATGTTAATTTATATTTGTACTACAAAACTTACCTAACTCCAGCTGAAATGTAATTTTTGTTTTAGTCACTGGAATCATCAAGTAGGAGCTAAGAGGGAAAATAGCTGAAAGGAGTGTGAATATTTACTAACAAGTCAAATAAGCAATAAAAGAATTTCCCAGAGCCATGTTTACCTACACTTAATAAAGTGTGAGAAAATGAATTAGGATAAGTTGCTTATTAACAGGCAATGTTTTAGTCAAGGAGATGTGTTGTCATGAACGACCAGAATGAAGTATAGATGTCTATAAAAATGTCAGGTCCAAGCTGAAGCCAAAGCTTAGAGATTAGTTTACAGTCATTTTCACATTATACAGTGAATAGTTTTTACAAGTAAATGACATGCCATTCAGTCCTGCTGTAATTAAGGTATGCTAATGAGACATGCCACGCAGTGCTTTGCTGGGCAATTATAATAATTCATATAATGATCTAAAGCAGGCAGCGGAAGGAATGCAGGGTAGACCTGCAGAGCACCAGCAAAAGCTCGGGAGTCTGGGAAATGCTGAGCAAATACAACTGCATGAACAAGTAAATTGAATTCTGATATGTATTGATAAGCTGATAGACACAGAAAAAATAAAAAGAGACTCAGGAAAGGCTCTGGGCAATATTGCACACAAAAGTATTTCTGATCTCCTGGCTAGATGACAGATTTGGCCAGAAGCTGGTTTGTAGAAAACAACAGGAGTACTCCGAAATGTTTTAGCAATGTCAGAGAATCCCTTAACAGCTATTCACAGAATCCCAGCATGGTGGAGATTGGAAGAGACCTCTGAAAATCATCTGGTGCCATCCCCCGGTGCCCAGCACCACATTGTCCAGGTGGGTTTGGAATCTCTCCAGAGAAGGAGACTCCACAAACTCTCTGGGCAGCCTGGGCCAGACTCTGACACCCTCACAGAAAATAAGTTTTTCCTCCTGTTTAGATGGAACTTCTTATGTTCCACTTCGTGCCTATTGTCCCTTGTTCTACCACTGGGCACCTCTTAAAAGAGTCTGGCCCCGTCCTCTTGACCCCCACCCTTCAGATATTGATCAGCATTGAACGGATCCCCTCTTAGTCTTCTCCAGACTAAGCAGCCACAGATCTTCCATCTTTTCCTCGTCAGAGAGATGTTCCAGTCCCTTAGTCATCTTCACAGCCCTCCGTTGGACTCTAGTATTTCCCTGTCCCTCTTGAACTGGAGAGCCCAGAACTGGACACAATACACTAGATGTGTTCTCACTAGGGCAGAGTAGAGGGAGAGGAGAACCTCCCTCTACCTGTTGGCCACACGCTTCTTCATGAACCCCAAGATACCATTGGCCTTCTTGGCCACAAGGACACGTTACTGGCTCATGGTGAACTTATTGTCCATGGTTCACTTTCAGCTGCTGATTGTCTGCTTCTACATATATGACATAACATCTTACCTGCCTGTACCAGACATCAGTGGTTGGTAGATGCAGATTTGTTCACATCTTTCTGCGCTGTTCTGTGCATTCAATTCCATTTATACACAGCACTGATAGCGAGCCTGTAAAATTCCATGTTAGTGTAAGTTTCCCTCAGATCCAGTTCTCCACAGAATATAATCATGGTGTGTCTTTGTTCTTGTTTTTCCAAGGCTGTGGGTTCCTGACTTGGTTCTTTGGATAATGCTTATACAGAGAGTCAGGCCAAGAGAGTCCTCCTTCAGCCCAAATGTTGCAGTCTTTGACCAGAGCTTTCCTTACACAAATCTGTATTAAAAAGAGCTGGCAAACCATGTTCTGTGCAGATAGTCAGAAGTGGGAGCAGGGCAGAGAAAAGAAAAACATAGTTGCCAAAAATTTAGTTCATACTTTCCAGTAAATTTTATTCCTAATGTAAAGAGGAAATGACCGGTAATTTAAAAGGAAATTTAATTATATATTACAAATCATGAATCTGTTTAGTTGATGAACATTTTTATTAAATGAAAGATGTAAGGTATTTATAATTGTTACTCTGCTTGGGAAAAATTAAAACTAGGAGAGATGCTTCAGGCAGCAGAAGCTACTCCAGGCACAACTCAAGCTTAGGTGCAGATCTCCAGCTTGTTACTGAGAAGTGAGGGAACTGCAACAGAGCCATCTCTGGCTGGAGGTTTGCTGCTACTCTGAGAGGCAATCCCTTATTTAGGCAAGATGTCCTCCAGTGGCAGAAGTGAAGGCTGATGGATTGTCTTGAACTAAGGGGAGAAGGTGCTTCCTAGTCTCAGACTTGGAGGCAGCATTTCTCATGCCCGATGGTGACAGCCGTGAAAGCTGCGTGGAGCAGAAATAAGCACGTGCCCGATGTCACTGTTGTGCCTGCTACTCAATACCATCAAAAAATATGGTCCAGATACAGTATTCTTGAGGGAAGGGGTGTAAGCCCATAGGTATTTTTGCAGTAAATCTATGACAAAATAAAAATCCATTTCCTTTCAGTTCTAAAAATGACAACTGCAAACTTCTTGCTTTTCTTAAACTTTGTGAGTTCATTTATGCTTGACGCTTGCTGACGTCCTTTGGCTATTGGGATGAAGAGCTCCATGAAACCAAGATCAAGCTTTAGTCTGACTTGCACTGTGTCCAGAGGGAGTTTTCCACAGTCTTCTATAACTTTCCTCTATTTTAGTGAGGATGTCCCACAACTATGCAGGAGAATCTGGATATATCCACATCGACATTGTGCCTGAATCCGAACTAAAAACATTGACTTTAAAAGGTTAATTTTATGTTGTTAGCCAGGTTTTAAAAGTCAGCTGGTCCCTGGCCTTGCTGATTTCAGCACTGGCTTTCTTTTCAATTGCTAGAAACCAAATGATACCTCAACACTTGGAAACCGTTTCCTTAAATTGTGTGGGAATTTCAGGCACATTCAGAAGCAGAATTTGTCAGGAGCTTTAACTGAGAGGCAAATTCATCAGTGACACACATAAATTACAGCCTGATGAAGGAAAAGAAGGCTCTGAGCAACCGGATCTAGTTGAAGACATCTCTGCCCACTGCAGGGGGTTGGACTAGATGACCTTTAAATGTCCTTTCCAACCAAAACATTCTATGATTCTAAGTCAAGCATAAAATAACAGAAATATTTCCTTAATCACATCAGAGGATTGATGTAACTGGAAGGATACAACAACCACATAGTAGTAGTTGGTTTGTTTAGTAGATTACATGTTTGGCTGTTGCAGCCTTTAAAATCACTTCCAATGTATCCTTCAATCCTACTTGTTGCATTAACCCTTTGCATCTGACGGTACGATTATTTTCTGCCACTCTCATTACTTGAAATCTTTTACTCACTTTTCAAGCGTAAATCATCAGGGTAAACCAGGTATCAGATGGTGTCTGTTCTGGAGGATATTTCATTTTGAAAAGGCTGTGGATACTTGTGTTTGGAGTTTTCCCTTTCCCTTGCACAGCAGCAGCAGCACGGTGCGCACAGTGTATTTAGAATTCTGTACGTCTACCCTGTTGTATTGTGTCCAGAGGAGTTTTTAATGTAATAATGTAAATGTAATAATTTAAAAACTCCTCTGTCATCTTTAATATCTGTCTTAAACTTCCAAAATAGCAAGGGCTGGGAATTAACAGAGAGACTAAAAGGAGCTGGGATCTGGCTTTGGTTCAAAAGAAATGATGATTTTTTTTTTTTGGTCCCTTCTTTTAGAATTTTAACTTCTGACTGTTTTCCATAAGGGCCAGGGTGGAAAGTGCTGTGAAAAAAGTAAAGTTTCATTACAGACTTCTGGGAAGCAGGAGTAGATGGCAATTTGGGCTCATTCATATGATATGTTTAGAAGTATTATTGTCCTTTCCAGTTCCTGGTGCTACTAAAGAAATGAATGTGAAATACTGATGCAGTCAAAGCTTCTTGTGCTGGAGGTGGCCTATTTTTGCTACCCTAAGTGTGTTTGCCTTGTTAGTGGAACCGCTCTACCTTCTTTCTGGAGGGAGGTAGGCAATCCAAGGAAGTGGTTTGTAGGTGTCATCTTTTTTTCATCAACATGCACAATTCAAGCCAGTTCACAGTTCAACTTGTTCCTTGGTGTTGATTTGGCGGAGATGGGCTGCAATCAGCGTGCAGGCTCTTCATATGACCACATCAATTCCGAGCAGCCTGCTGGTTATGCAAATGTGAATGTCAAACACACTACTTGTCCTTTTTTTGGCACTTGCTTTTGTCCTTTTCTGAGGGATATCACAGGTCTGAAAGAGTTTCTTAGCAGAGGAAAAAAGAGCAATGCTTAACCTGGGACTACTATCATGTACTGTATATGTGGAATCAGAGAATACCGGGTTGGAAAGGACCTCAGGGATCATCTGGTCCATTCTTTCTTGGGAAAAGTTCTGCCCCCTGTTTGGCAGCCCAAGACCAGCGTCAGGTTTCCTCATAGCAGCTTTGCATCAAAGATTTACACTGTCCAAGTCCAAGGCAGTGGCTGAATTCTCCTAGGACATGGTAAATTTTTCTTTTCTCTGGGGTTACGCTGACAGAAACCACTGTGAGCACTAGTGGAGGCAGAAAACTTTTCCAAGAGTCAAGATTACTCATTAAGTGAGGCAGAAAAAGTGCTTGCAAACCCGTGTATAGCCTTGCTAGGTGATAATGCCAATCCAACCAAAAGTTAGGTGCTCTATTATCATTTACACGATTTAATGCTTTTCTTTGCCTTTTTTTGTTTTTTTTTTTTTCTTTTCTTTCTTTTCCCATGCAGGATGTGTTTTCCGTGTCTGACGACATATCCACATGCAGAGTTTTAGACATTTGACTGTGGTCCTCCTATCAAGGGTTAGGACTGGGCTGGCCACTAGATGAATGACAGGTTCTCTCCATTAATCCCTCTCCTTTGCCAAAGGGGAAGAGAAAAGGAATAAGGGAGAGACATCTGTGGATTGGAAAAGAAAACTAGAAGAGCTTTAATGAAATGATAAAATGAGATAGATACAAATATATAGGAAATCAGTACTGAAACCTCCCCTCCAATAGCAGTTATGGTGTCACCACTGCCGCTGTGGAGCAGGCACTGGGGATGTCCCAGAATGGACTCAGCAGTAGATGGGAAACAGACTCAGGAACTGGAATCAGGAACACATGGACCATGATTGAAGGCAGAACAGAGTCCTTCTCGGATGTCGGCCGTTGAAGAAGAGACTTGACCCTCAGCTTTATACTGAACATGATGCACACAGAATGGAATCCCTTATTGGTCAGTTTGGGATCACCTGTCCTGGCCACTTCTCCGCACGGGTGCCACCTCTTACTCCCTGCAGCCCAATGTGGGGTCCAGGATTGAGCAGTGACCTTGGTCTGCACAGGAGCCGATCTGAGCCAGAGCCTTTCTGCTCCCCCCAGCCCTTGGCAGTGACTCTGACCATGGAGCGTTGTCACTGCCGGGAGCAGAGACTGGCTGGGAAAATGTGCCCTGAGCTTCAGACAGAGCAGGGGCTGAGAACAGACTGAGCTGAAGAGTAAAATCACTGAACAGAATTAGTTCTGTTATAGGTCGAATCAGGACAGCCCCTCTTAAACCCAACCTAATGCTGAGGAGTAGCCACAAGAGTACACTTGTCCTTTGATATCAGAAAGAGAAAAGGAGAGGGTGGTGGAGAAAGACTATGCACACAAACAGCAGCATCTGGTTTTCCTGATTCCACTTTGAGAGGACCCACACGTGGAGCAGAAGCATCACTGAGTATTTTATTCTGTGCTGCTACAGAAGATAGTGGTCAAAAGGTGACAGTGAGGCAGGAAAAGAGTAATGACAGGCAGGAAAAGTAGAATTTGGCTTTCCAGTACTGGATGTTTCTGTCAGGCTCCTGTGTTTTTGCAGACATGAAGGTAATTTTTTGACTGCCCTGCAGCACAGTGAACACCAGTGCTCTGGCTAAATATGTCTGAATAAACATAGGCAAATGGACGGTGCCCATACTACTCAGCAGAGCCACATATTTTCTTCTGCTTTACTTCACTCATTTCTTACCTGTATCTGATTTTAAAGGAGATGAGGAGGAGACAAGACCACTGCTTCAGAAATCTAAGATGAATTTCTGAGTGGAGAAAGCTTTTTTTTTCTTCCTCTCATGCACTGCACTAGGAAGCAGAGCACGTGCGAAAGTTCCCACTTTTTCTGCTGTCTGACAGGACTTTGCATCATAAACGTGGATAAGATATGTATTATGACAACACTCAATCAATTTGTTCTTCATAAGGGAATTAAAAGAAAAAAAGTAAAGTGAGATAAGCGTAAGTATGTTATGATCAAATGATCACTTGTGGAGCAAGGAGGCAGATTAGGTGTTTTTTGGCACTAGTCTTCTGTTGCACGACTAATCCCAGACTGTATATTCTGCAGATTAGGGCACTAAGCAACTTTCTGGTGTAGAAAATACCACCTGTAAAGATTTTTGTGTCGGTAGAAACTTTAAATATCATATTATTGTAGTGCACACTTAGGTTTTCTTCTGATATTTATTGTAGTTGCAGAGTTGGACTTAGCACAGAACAACTACTGCAGGAATAACGAGTGACTGAGATTAGCCTCTGTAGCAATTTTGTCCATTAAAACCTCTCTACTACTCATTACTGGCCAGGAAATATCTTCTGCTTCAATTAGTGCACCATAATTTTGTACTGGCTGTGATGATTGCTTTTCTACAGCAAGCAATGGCCCTGCAAAATATACTGTAGCCCTTAGAACCCTGTCAGATAGAACCAGAATAAAGAAATAATATTACCTGCATAAACCAAAGGGAAATTGCTCTTGTTCTCTTGCTGAAGAAAGGTAAAAAGTAGTTCATAATTGCAGACAAATTTTACAATTTTTATCACAACAGGGGAGCATGTAAGTTGTTATGTTAATATGAAGTAAGAGGTCTATTCAGTGTGTCTGAAAATTTGGATATAAACAGAGTAAAACTCTGTTAGGTGAGGGTATAGTCCTGAAGCCACCCACTGCTCTGAGTGTTTTTCCTATAAAGAGTCCTCCTCCACCTCACAGAGGTTGGAATGATTTACCAGGAAATACAAGTGGAGGGTGGCAATCCAGCTGCACGAGAATGCGAAGAGGTGAAATGTAAAGAGGGCACCTATGGAATTTGCACAGAGTATGCTGCTGTCCCCCGCCCCCCTCGAAAGAGAGGTCATGAAGAGTGTAGAGGCGTTGGGATTTTTTGTGTCTCTGTTGCTTCCATGTTAAGACCGCTTCGTTCACACGTGAGGGGTTGGATACCTCGGCTGCCAGCCTCCCAATACCAGCAATGAGAGCCACCTCGTCTTATAGACTCTTTACATCTCTCAAGGGATAGTAACAATCACGTAGGACGTGAGCTGACCTGTGCTTTTGCCTCATCTTCAGAACGTGTCCTTGTTGTGTGAAGCGTGCGTGTGTGGGGAGGTGAATTTAGTAAGAGAAAAGTCCAAAGGTTTTGCGCTTTCAGATTCCAACAGTCCTCAGTTATGCCATACAGAGGTATGAATTGGGGTGCAAAGGCATAGTTGAAGCCATCTTCAGGATCGTAGGTGTCGAGGTAGGAAACCAATACTTCAGTGTAAAAAGATCCAGTACGTTAACTGGTGAGTAAGTTGACAGTAGAATCAGTAAAGTACAATGTAGAATGAAGCTGTTCTCCGTATTTGTCCAGCCCTGACAGAGGAGCTTATAAGACTTGTTCTACACTGCCAGGATCCTAACACTGACCAAGTCCTTCTTATTCACCAAAATCACCCAGAATGTCCTATTCCTTTGACAAGAGTAGTAGCCATCAGAGAGGGAGAGCTTCTGTGTCTCTAAATGTCTCTCAAGCCAGTACTTTAATAAAAAGCTCCTTCTTGGCTCTTTTTCAGGTGCTTTTGCATACCTAATATATAATTGTTCCCTCTTTGTGTTGTTTCTGTCTCAGAGGAGACCTACAGCTGCAGCCGAGATCGATCTGCGTATCATCATGAGCAACGTGTCTTGGAGTAGAGGCTAGATTTCAACATAGCACATTTACCTTGTTCTTTGTTCAACCTAAATGAAGAGTACTGCTTTTCAGGTACCACCCATCCAGCAGGAGATTCCTTTCAAAAGCTGCAAAAGAATTCTCTAAGTCTATGTCTACTTACTCAATTCAAGGAATTTTATTTGAAGAAGACCATCACAGACAAGGTAAAGTTTGTTTTCTTTGTGTCTTACTGTAATATGTTTTAATCTCCGAATTAAAGTGTAATAAAACCTAATAATTCTGATTTTTCTTAAAAGTAGAAATACAGTGCCTGGTTGTACAACTGGGCTACAGTATTAAAGGATTATACATATTCTAGACTTGTATCATTTTCCAAGTACAATGCTGTAAGGCTTTAAATATTCTGAATTATTTTACTATATATAGTCCCCCTGCGATAATAGGCTGAACTGTGAGGGCATTAGCTTACTACCCATTATAAAAGACTTAACTTCATTGCCCAGTGGGCTACTAATCAGGATATATACCAAAATAATAGATGGAATCTCACAAATAGTACCTGGACAAGCCAGTACAGTCAAAGTCTACAGGAACACTGGAGAAATCAAATATAGAAAGCACATGTACAGGGTCTGGCTGGGATGAAGTTCCTATCAGCACATAAGGTGTTGTGCTTTGCTTTGGTGGCTCAAACAGCTTTGATGACACACCGGTGTTTTGGCTGCTGCTGAGTGGGGCTTGCACACCATCAAGGCTGTCTCTCCAAACCGCTCCTTCCCCTAAAGACCAGTAGGCTGAGGGTGGGCAAGAGACTGGGAGAGGACAGAACTGGGACAACTGACCCCAACTGACCAAAGGGGTGTTTCATACCGTATGACATTTGTGCTCAGCAGTAAAAGCTGGGGGAAAGGAGGAGGAAGGCAGGATGTTTGTGGTTGTGGTATTTACCTTCCCAAGAAATCATTAGGCATGCTGAGGCTTTCCTGGAACAGGCTGAACATCTGCCCGCTGATAGGAAGCAGTGAATGAATTCTTCTTTTGTCTTGCCTCTACACAACAATTTCGCTTTCCTTATTAGACTTTCATTATCTCGATCCATGAGGCTCTTCACTTTCCTTATATTTTCTCCCAACTCCACAGCAGAGTGGAGTGCAGGTGGCAGGGTGGGTATTTTGTTGCTGGCTGGGGTCAACCCACCACAGTACAACAAGGTTGAATTTTAAGATTACTGATTTGAGAAAGGCATCTTACTGGAAATAGTATAAAAGGGTCTGATTTTTTTTAAAGATTACCTGTTGGGCAGCCCTTGAAAATCAGATCCCTTGCATCTGGGCATGCAAAGTTTTTCTTAAAACATCCTGCATGTAAGAATAAAAAGAAAAAAAAAGAAGCAGCCATTAGTTTTTCTTTCACATGTATATATTCAGAGAAAATACTGTGTAGAAAATAATTTAATTATATAATCTAAAAAGGAGACGAGGAAGAAAATTTATATTACTTCTGCAACATCAGTAAAACAACCTGCCATTGAAGAGAAGATCTGATTTTACATTTCCACACAACAATAACGGCAGCCAGATGTACTCAAGGACTTCAAACACTAAATCATCAGTAGGATTTTGAGTAACTTTCCACAACTGGTGGCCAAGGCAACTTCCAGTAACTTCAGTGGATAAAATACTGCTGTGGTGACCTTTAATCACAGCGAAGAAACAGGGAGAAGGAAAGGGGTGAATTTCTGGACAAGGCTTTGCTCACACCTGGAAGTCAACAGCCTGTTTAGTGCAAAATTAAGCTCTCATCCATTTGTTCCTTGAAATGTTCGCAAGTTCCTAATCTGTGGTCAAAATGCCCTCAAAGAGAAAAAATTGTATTAGAAAACAAGCTGTTTTGAACTACATACGGTCAAATTTACCATTATGTGCTTTAAAGATTGGGTAGAGTGCTCCTGTGAAAAGCTGGAGGCTGGAATTTTCATTAAAGCTGTGCCCTGTTGATATTCTGAGAGCTCCCAATGCTTTCCCTGAAATCAATCAGTATTTCTGTGTGTGAGAGTAGGTCACTGTGCCTTCTCTACCAGTAACAGTGGAACTAGACATGCTATTAATTCATAATCTAAGGTAAATTTATAAAGAAGTATGTCTATCTTAGGTTGATCATCAAAGGTTGCCTGGGAATTTTTGTATTTTATTTTGATGGTAAAATCCCAATGTGACTTTTATGACTTCAGAAGATAAGAAATTACTTTAATTTTCTATATTTAATGCTAGTTTTTCTCCTGACTGAAAGGAAATGATAGAATTTCACATAATGGGAAGCTTGGAATTCTCAAAAGACTATAGCTAAGAAAAAAGCCCAACTCATTTTCTGTTAATGAAAATCTATTCTGGAAGGCCTTTGGAAAAAAACAATTCAATGATGTCATAGGCCGACCTCAAGAAGCACAAAAACTGAGAATAAAATAAAAAATGGACTGACAGAATAGGAATAAAAAATTGTAGAAAGGGCTAAAATATTAAGATTCAATATATCTAGCCTGATCTACTTGCAGATGTCCCTGCCCAGCACAGGGCGGTTGGACTAGATGACCTTCAAAGGTCCTTCCCAACCCAAAACAGGCCATGATTCTATTTTGCTTTTATTAACTGTGCGTAGTGGACACATACTCATGTGGAAAAATCCCTTTTTTGTCACAATTGGAAGTAGCTGTCAGGTTATCCTGCAATGTTAAAACTGATGAGGGACGTAGGAGGTGCGGTTTGACACGGCAGTAAAGTTAATGTTCTGATCCTCTGTCAGAAATCTGGCTGTGATGCAAAGCTCTGATGGAATACAGACTCAGCCAGTTGGTTCCATTTTTTGAGAACAATTTTGATGTGTGAATTTGATACTGTCATGCTTCATGGCAGTGCTTGAATTGCCTGTCCACCCCATTCTAACTCCATTCCAAGCCAGGCATTGAGCATCCCGTTGCAGGACATAAACTCTACCTTGTAGGCTACCTCCAGCACGAACCTTCAGGATAAAAATGTCTCTGCCACTGAATCGAGTGTCCTGAACTTCTTCTCACTGCATCCTCTAACTCGTAGGAGCATGTCTTCGTAAGAAATTCCCATGGCTTTGCTCTTATTCTCTGACACTTTACAAGCTCGCTATGTTAATCTTGAAAGAATGTAAGAAGAGTAAAAGGAAGCATCTAGTTACTGACAAATTTACTGTCTTTTAGGAAGACTCTAATGAAGATAAAGAGGTGGAAATGTCGTTAGTTGATTAAATTATCTCTCTTACACATTCTATAATAATATTAAACTTTCATTTGCCTTTGTATTTTAATCAATTGTGTTATTAATAACTGAGAAGCATGCAATTTTTTCTTTGCCTTTTGCCTGCTGAGGATAAACTTTTATAGATCTGAGAACGAAGACTGTGTCTTACAGCTTTGTATTCTCGTTATTGTCACTGCATCGGTAGCAGTTCATTTTAACTCTCCGCACCGAAATCAGTGCTTGGTTGCAAACTTCAAATTAACAACGTACTCGATGAGATAATCAATTTTCTCTAGTTTGCTTCTCACTGTGTATTAAGATGGAGTTCCAACTGTCCCACTGCTAAGGCTGAATTCAGGTTGTATTGGAAAGTGTACTTTGTGCTTCCTGGTTTTCAGAAGTGATGGAATCATTGAGCTTGATAAGGTTGATATTAGTTCTGTTATTAAAATTGCCGTACTGCAAGGTAAGCTGCCAGAAATGAAACACAGAATGTCTTACAATATGTAACTAAAATAGCATTTTTGAACCCTTATTTTTGATAATTGTACTAATGGATAAAGACATATTAAATCTTCTCTGTGGTCTAGCAAGAAATACTTTTCTTTCTCATGTAGAAAGTAGTATCTAATAAGAACCTACTAAGTATTTTTCTTTCTTTCTTTTTTTTCTTCTTTTTTTTTTTCTTTTTTTTTTTCCCTAGTCTGTTTATCCGTTATTGAATTATCCCTCCGTTCTGTCAGAAAGTTTCTACTGTCTTTCATGGGTCATCTCTGCTTTGTGGAGTCTGCAGCAGGCACTTCTGTCTGATTCACCAGGTCTGTACTGCTGACCCATGCTCTAACACAATGTTAAGGGATGATTCATTTCTGGAATCGTCTCCCACTAGAAGGCACATAAAAATGATGGTTGCTAAACCTCTTATTACCCTTTTACAGTTTAGGGGGCTAGTTATGATATCATCTGATTTAGGTTATCAGGATATGTCTTTCTAAAATGCCTTTTACAACGTATTGCATCTTTCTTGGCTTGCTACTCTGATGTGAGAAGCACCACTAGTAGGATCTAACTGAGGCTGGCCAGAGATTATCTCAAACCATTTTGGAGGACTCAGATGAAAGGGGTGATGGTCAGAAGTGCTAACGCAGTCATGCTAGGCATGGCTGACCCTACCCCTTAACCGGGCACAGTTTACATGATATTTTGATGTCTTCTTTTCAGTCTTTCTTTCCTGTGATTCTTCCCACAAAAAGTTTTTAAGTGTTGATTTGAAAATTAGGGCCGTGATGTAAAAGAATATGCTGACTACATTACTGCGTGCTGCAAAGCCTAGCTTCTAGGTTTTCAGCCGTCCCTGAACAGGGAAGGGGACTGAACTGCAAAAGGTCTGTCACCACTTCAGGCAGATTTGTCTTTACGGACGGGAAGTGTTGATGCTTTTTATTTTTTCATCTTGATTAATTGCCTGTCTTTATTAAACTGGATGGTAACCCTGGGGAGGTAACAGTGAGGACTTTGATGGAGCTCGGCCAAAGCTACTCAGCACAGAGGACAAGAGACATCATTTTCTCAGTCTGAGAAGTTAGAGAACAGATTTTTTTATATGATTGCAATGCAGAGAAGGCCACGATCTTCACTTTTTCTGATCCATGGGTTATCTCTTAGAGCAGTCCAAGAGAATCCTCTGTGTGTGAATTACCGTCCTAGTGACAACATAGTCAAGGAGTAGACAGAAGAGAGATTTCATAAATAGGCCAAGAGCACGAATCTAAAGGTACATTATGAAGGACAAACGTATTTTCATCAAATAGATAAAAAGAGCTACAGAAGGACACTGGAATTAAATTGCTTGAATGTCAGCGCTAGACAAGTTGGGTAGATTTGTATTAGAGTCAGTAAAACTCTTCTCTGAACCTGTTAAGATTAGCACAGATTAATCCTGGAATGCATCTGAGTGCAATAAGCTCCCCTTACAGAAACATCTTCTGGGGCTCGTTGTACCGTTGGTCTTATTTATGCATTTGTTGATAAAATCAGTATCTTGCTGTCATGAAGGCAGCGTGCAACTCCCTGCTGGTTTTGGTGTGATGTAATTTGGTCTATGGGTCAGGGTCGTCACGGCCTCTCCTGTCTCAGTGGACGTGTTGTTGTCACTGATGCTGTCACAGTTCCCACTCCGGTTGCTGATGAAGCCTGTGAGGCAGATACATGTCTGGAGTGGCTTTCTGATCTTTCTCACTGCTTCACAACTGGAAGAAATGGCACAGGACCGAAACAGGCCCTGATGTCTCTTTCTTACGTTCTCTGCTATCTTTTTAGGGCATTTTCAATCTTTTTTTCCTGGAGTCCAAAGCAGACTCTTGGTTCGTTTAGTGGAATAAGGACTTTAAGCGGTTAGCATTTTTCTCACTACATGAAGTACAGAATAAACCACCTTTTCCTAAAGATACATTTTAGCATCCCTTTTAGGTTGACCATGGACCTCGAGAGCACTCCCAAGACCTTCAGATCCAGGCTCCTTGGTGTATGACCCAGCTGTGCTTGTTACTACGCTGTAGGGAGACCTGTGAGCCCAGATTCCAACCCCTTCCCCAGTTCAATGTCTCCTCCTCTTTCCACCTGTGGAAAGAAAGTGATGGTTTGAGAACGTGGCAAGGGCTTCAGTGTGTTCCTCGTGGTACTGGGCCTGTGTGCGCTCAAGGGGTCAGATTCTGCACTGTGTCTGTTCAGCCCACTAGCTAAATACCAACGCAGGGTTTGCAGTTCATGAAGTACTGTTTGCCCACTCTGGCAGCCCAGGCATGATCTTTGTGGCCACAGAAAACACTGAGTGCCAACCTGTCCGTAGAGACAGAAAATGTATTTAATTGAACAAACAAGAGGTCCAGACACCAAGATCACGAACACTGGAAAGACCAGTTAATTCAGTTAGGAGTCCTCCTGCTGGAAGGTGAAGTGACTCTTGGGTTGTACCTGAGAGAATCCAAAGATTTGCTTTCCTAATCCTTTACTTATAGTCCTTATAACTCATCTGCATGATGACACCCACTGCTAACTGGGTGTCCCTTCAGTTACTTTCTTGTCAAACTGTAGTGTTTATAGCTGCTTGCTGCAGCAATAGAACTGTAGAATTATGGAATAGTTTGGATTGGAAGAGACCTTCAAAGGTCATTTAGTCCAACCCCCCCTGTACTAAGCAGGGACATCTGCAACTAGAGCAGGTTGCTCAGAGCCCCAGCCAACCTCCCCTGGAATGGTTCCAGGGATGGGGCATCAGCCACCTCTCTGGGCAACCGGGGCCAGGCTCTCACCACCCTCAGTGTAAAAATTTCTTCCTTCTCTCTAGTCTGAACCTCCCCTCTTTTAGTTTAGTTGTCCTGTCCCAGCACACCCTGTTATGAAAAGACTGTCCCCATCTTTCTTATAAGACCCCTTTTGGTATTGAAAGGCTGCAATGAGGTCTCCTCGGAGCCTAATGATAAACCTCTCTTTAATAAAAAAAAAAAGAAACAAAAAAGAAAAAAGATTTTTTTCTCTTCATTCTCTAACATAAACAAACTGCATCTATATCACTACCCTGGTTCTTAGACAGGTAATTTTTCTGCAGGCTTTGTAAATAAGGGAGCTTCTTTGTCTAGCATAGACAATCGTACCAAGGTTTATACCTACATTGTCTGGCTTGTGGAAAAAGAATCCAGAGACTGGTTCATAATTTATATGTGAGAAACTCGACATTGCTCTAAGGAATAACAGCCAAACCATCCATCCTGATGTGTGATTTATTCCTTTAATCAGCTGGTCTACTAAGTCCTAGCAGGTACAGAGAGAACCTTTGTAAAGGCAGCTAAGCTGGGGTGCAAAGAACTTTATTAAACTGAGCATACAGGGGAATTTGTAAATGGAAGAATGAACAGAATTGAAAAAGAGAGTGCAGTAAACAAAACAAAGCGAAGAACTATGAGCTCGGATTTGGCACACAGGCAGGTGAGATATCAGTAGGGAGCGTCACTGTTCACTATCTGGCATCATCCGATCCCATCTAACAGCTGCACTTGGGCACTGTTCACTGCCTCTAGTCTGTGATAATCTAAATTCTCTTTCTGGTATCAGGGAGAAGGGACATACAAAGTTCATCTTCAGACTATGACGGCATAACTCTAGAGGAGCCATTTTACTCAAATGAATAAAAATGCTTTTCACTGTCTCCTTTGGTGCAGGGACTATCTGTACCTAAGAACATTTCATACAATGCCCAGATCTTCCAGCATCCCTAGAGCAAGGCTAGTAGTAACAATAGAGGAAGCTCCTGTGGAATATAATAACGAGAAATATGGATTTAGCTGCATTATAATGACAAACTCTGTCTGAACACCAAAAACAGAAAAATGACACAGGATAAAGCAATAAAGTTTGTGCTTGGTGGTGGAGATCCTTTAAGACAAATGCTATAGGCTAAAAATAAGCATTTGAAACTGTTATATACCATGAAACCAAACCCCAACTGAACTAATTTGGGGAAAGCTGGTGATTTGGAGAAGCAGAGACTTTTTATCTCAAGTTAACTTCAAATCCTGCTTGATGTTTGACTGGCTGGTTAGCAGATAACACCAAGGGCAGTGTCAGGAAGGCGTGTGCTTTGCATTCCTCAGGCTGCACTCACAAGCCTGTTTGCTGAAGAAAAGACTCGCTCTGATTTCGCCACCTTTTGAGTAAAGCCCAGAATGAACATCGACTGCTTGATTGCTGGATCCACAGAGGGACTTTGGCCACTGAGCACTGAGTTTGCCAGCCCTTAGATCCTCTGAAAGCTGGGGGAATTCAGGTGAACTCCTTCCACGTCTGCATCGAAATCTCTGCTCAAACAAGGGGACTGGAACACAACTGTTTATTTGTTCTATTTTTTTTCACAACAATTACTTGAGTTATATCTTCCACTAGCGGTGTGACAGGTTTGGCTGTGTTTTCTCAGTTTCATAACAGCGTGGTTCTTATTCTTGCAAAGTTATAACTGTGAATATAAGACAACCACTTGAAAGAGTAATGAGCCTCTCACTTCAGTAACAACCTTCTGCTCTCACCACTTTTGGAGCACTCTTGCAGTATGAACTTATTGTCAGTGAACGCTGGCAACAGTAGAGAAAACAAAAAAATAAATGTTTTTGGAAAGGAGCATGCCTAGTGCTTTTCTCCCTTTATTATTATAAAAAGCTCATCACGAATTTTTGATCAGAATCATCGTTCAGTTAGAAAGACAAGAAAGGACCACTAGATGGTGGTAAAAACCCAAGCCTTTGCTAACAAAACCGTGAAAAGAGAAGTTCAGAGGGGCAAAGAAGTGGGGGAGGAGCTACAGTTTGAGGACTGAAGTCGTTATTGCTTGGAGTCTATAAAAAGGCAGTTGCACAGTAAGTAATTTATACGTGGTCAGCCTTGACTCTATGGATTTATTCATTCTTTTTCTTCTATTTTTGTCATCTATTCCCACCAAGGAGTCCCCAGCCCCAGACGTGGGATGAGGAGGGGGGCTGAAACTTCTGTTCTCTGGAGGAAAGGTTGCAGGCGATGAAGAGGAAAAGCAGCTGAAGAAGCAGCTCTGGTAAACAGGTACAGTTAATTCTTGATTATCAATAAAAGATTACTTTTAAAAACTGAAAATGATTCAGCTTGATATGCTTTGAATTTTATTTGCAACAAGTCACTAGCAATCGGCTGTAAGTGCTCCTCTTATTAAGAATCCGGTGGCTTACAGCTTGCCCCGAATATTGTCATTACTAAAAGAGCATTAACTAAAATACTCACCATCTGCAATAGAAAATCTGTTTTTATGACAGAATTCCATCCATACCAGTTCTCTAAGTGGATCCTGAAATGCATGGGTTTGCCTTGGTTAGTTGTTTAAGAGTATGCTCTTAAGTGAGCACGTTAGTATTGCAGAGAGAAGCTGTTTATAACACAGTTCATGTGAACTTAAGAAGTACAAAGGTTGGGAAAGCATTTAAATCTTTTACTGAAAATGTTCAATTCTCAATTGTGGCAATAATTCAAACTTTTATATATTGTACTGAAGTGAGCAGGTTCTGCTGAACCTAATACTATATTCTCCTGCATTTCTGGGGTCTGAGAATCGAGGCTTTGAAAACTGTTTGCTGTTTGGTGTTCAGCAGAATTTCCAGGACATTGTGTTCACTTCTGGGGGACGGAATAGAATAAACAAAACTATGCATGAAGAGTGCATGAATCTTTTCATTTGTGGTTTTAATTTCCCAGTAAGGATGGGTAGAAAAACTCTGAGCCAATTGGAGGTTAATTGAGAATCAGTAGAGGGATATGGCGTGGAAAAGGCAGGATGTGTACAAGCCAAATTAAACAGAAATGGGTAATATTTGTCTTGTCAACTTCTGGCCGTTCTTGTCACGCTGTATTTTTTTTGGCAGGGTCTTTTGGAAAATGCATTTACCGAGCTCCTTGACGAGTCCCTCAGAAAGAACAGAACGTGTTTGCTCCCAGAGATGAACATGTCCTCTCAACTCTATGTTTCTGAACTAAACCTGAGTGCCTTTGGTAGCAACTTTACCGTGCCTACTGTCAAGAGCAAGTCATCGCCATGTGAACAAGTGGTCATTGCAGCTGAGGTGTTCCTAACTCTGGGCATTATAAGCCTCCTTGAAAATATCTTAGTTATATGTGCAATAGTTAAGAACAAGAACTTGCATTCGCCCATGTATTTTTTTGTTTGCAGTTTAGCAGTGGCTGACATGCTGGTCAGCGTGTCTAATGCTTGGGAGACCATAACAATATACTTAATAAACAATAGACACATCATTATGGAAGATGCCTTTGTCCGTCATATAGACAATGTCTTTGATTCAATGATCTGCATATCTGTGGTGGCTTCCATGTGCAGTTTGCTGGCTATAGCAGTAGACAGGTATATCACTATCTTCTATGCCCTGCGTTATCACAACATCATGACAGTGAAAAGATCGGGGCTTATTATTGCATGTATCTGGACCTTTTGCACAGGCTGTGGCATTATCTTTATTCTTTATTATGAATCAACCTATGTGATCATTTGTCTCATCACTATGTTTTTTACCATGTTGTTCCTCATGGTCTCGCTGTACATCCATATGTTCCTCCTGGCTCGTACTCACGTGAAGAAAATAGCTGCTTTGCCTGGGTACAACTCTGTCCGTCAAAGAACCAGCATGAAAGGAGCCATCACTCTGACTATGCTTCTTGGCATCTTCATTGTTTGCTGGGCTCCATTCTTCCTTCATCTCATCTTGATGATCTCCTGCCCTCAAAACCTCTACTGTGTTTGCTTCATGTCTCACTTCAACATGTACCTCATTCTCATTATGTGCAACTCGGTGATTGATCCCTTGATCTATGCCTTTCGTAGTCAGGAAATGAGGAAGACCTTCAAAGAGATAATTTGTTGCTATAGCCTAAGAATGGTCTGTGGGTTATCGAACAAGTATTAAGAAAAGAAAACCAAACCAGGGAAGAGAATGGAAATGCAGCACCTTGCCACATCTTGTAATTCTGCTCAAATGCCTACGGAACATCTTTCTCCATTCAGCGGCTGTGAATTCTCCGGCAATCAGAAACCATTTTTTAATATGTGATTTCACTTTTCCCTCCACACACTTCTCGCACACTGGTGGTAGGAGCTGCTCAGTGCATCTGTGCTGCGGGCAGAAAGAATATTTTGAATCTCATTTACTCTCCTGAAGACTGGATCTTGTAAGAGGATTATACAGGGAAAGCCTTGTTTTTTCTTTCTGCTAAATGCAATGAATGTGACCTGCCATGCAAATGAGTCCCATCAGCCTCTCAGTGTGTGTTTCTCTCGATATCCTTTGTCTCTCTAGATACAGCATGGCTTATTTTGATGCCCAGAATTAGCAGGGGGGGTTTGCTGTTTCCTTCTCAAGACATAAAATCAGAGCAGTTGCTCCAGTTATCAGGGTTCACATACCTTGTTCAACAGCTATGACCAACATAACTGCACATATCAGCACTTTTGTATTCCACTCATGACTGTTACCATCACAAAATATGTATTATTTAAGAGGACAGTGTTACGACGAGATTTTCCAGGTTGGACACAGTACTTTGTCATATCTGACGATACGTGTTCATATCACGGTGGAGTAAGATGTACCATAGGTGAATTTTAAGGCTGTGTATGAAGTCTGGTCCGATTCTAGTTTATCTGCTTTCTTTATTCACCAGGGATAGGGAAGTAAAGGATGCATTGCCTCTAGCGATACATGGAATGTTTTGTGGAGATGGAAGGACTGGGTAAGACATTAAAATAGTGTTTCAGCCAGGAGTAGCTTCTGTTACTGGAGGAAGCTGTACCATAGGTTGCATCTCTTCAACTGGTAGAGACACAACCAGTTTGAGGTTCCGAAGGCATAGCAGGCAGCAGCAAAACAGGGATTTCCAAACCTCAGGCATGTGTAACTGTAACAGAGTGTCCTGACTTTTGCTCCCCAAACAAACAGCATTAGTCTTTGTTGAGAGGATTCTAAGGTGAAACCCTCATGCCTTCTGTGTGAGTAATTTGTGTCTAGTCATGCTCTCATAAACATGCTGCTCTGCAGCAGCTGGGTAATGGGGTAAATATTGGATTCATCACAGATGAAGGAAGTGCAACTGTGGCATTGATTTCCTGATGTCAATGGATGATACTTCTCTTGCACTGAGATACAAGCTATGAAAATATTTCAAGCAGTGCTACCCTATTGATTAGATATCAGAAAATAGCTTGGAAAAATGAATGGTTTATTCTGAAAAACTGAAAGAATAACCTTTGTTATACTTGGGTTAGGGATGCTCTAAATCTGCTGTTGTCAATAGGACTATGATAAATTCAATGGGCTTTAGGTTGTATCTTCCAGGTGGAAGCTCTGATCAGGTGCTAGGAAATATTTTTCTATCATAAGGGTGGTAAAACATGGGAACAGGTGCCTGGTAATGGTGCAGTCTCCATTCTTGGAGATACTCAGAACTTGACTGCACACAGCCCTGAACAATCCGCTCTGAGAGCTGACTCTGACTTTGAAATTGGCCCTGCTTTGAAGGATTAAGAATAGGTGACCTCCACAGGTCCTTTCCAACTCAAGTTATTCTGTGATTCTATGAAACAGTTTGCCTATTATGATAAAACGTCATTATTCCCCTCCTAATTTAATCTCTGGTATGAGAAGAATTGTGAAAGATTCTCCTCCACAAGTTTAGAAAGACTTCATTAGCTTTGGAGGTCTCTGGCAGGATGAGTAGGGTGCAAGTTTAGCACCAGAAATGTACCTTTTGTCTGCTGCACCTTAAAATACATACTGCCTCCAGCTGGCTCTTAATCTCCCTCTGACATGAGTGAGAATGTTATTCTCAGAGAAGACACCTTACAATGTTGACTGTAAATATAATGGTCCAGTGCACTAGGTGCTGGAATCGTCCTTCAGCTGTATCTGAAAACAGGATTTCCAAAGCATGTTTGTGGTTGGTAGTGAGAATCTTGCCTTGTTTCAGTCCACCTCTTAACCCCATCCATAAATGGCACCTAAGAGCGGGCTCTTGCTACTATGAATGTAAATAGCAAAAGAACACAGGTCGATTGTAGTGAGAGGCACCAGCTGATGTAAATAAATCATTAAATCTTCACTGGGTATGGCAAAGAAGACAGTCTTGTACCTAATTGCAAATCAACAAAGAGGAAGCCAAAACTGTAACAGCTTTGGGTATTTTCTTGAATTGTACATGACTTTTTTTTGGTTGGAAGTTTATTTGATGTATAAAGGCAGACATATGAAAAAGCTATTAAACTGGATTGCTGGAAACCCCAGTATGGTTGGTTATTTATTGTAACGTGCCTGCTAACCTTATAGATTATTCACAGAGGGAATATTACAAGATAGGCTTTCACTTTTTGGTTTAAACAGATAACCTTACTAAGAAACATATTCTGAAAGAGAGTTACAGACTATTACAATATATTTCCATTCATACCCGGGTTCCTCTAGGTGTCAGAATCACATCCTCGTTATAAGCTTTACAGGTGGGGAAATCAAACAGCTTCAGGGGGAAATGAAAGTATTTTCAAGAGCAGGTTAGAACAATTCCTGCAAAGAAAGGCTGTTTACATTATACACATACAAGATGTGGCTCTGTGAGGCCATGACATGTTTTAATCTGCTTCTTCCTCCTATTTAGCTGAAGAATAAAAGCAACATTTAGCAGGCTTTCTCTTCTACCAGAGCCTGGAAAACACTAAATATTCTGACTGGGACAAGCAAGCATTGGGTAAGTACGAAATTTGCTGTCAAAGGACGGTGGTGAAAAAATAAGCTGCTAGGCTGTCGATTGCACCATCTCCCCCCAGCCCATGACACTACTCTGGCTTACACTGCCAGTCGTTTATGGATGGGCATCAGGCATTTGGAAAGAAGCTCAAATCACACTATTTCTGTCCCAGAGCTTCAAGCCTAACTTCTATTGCCCTCTGCTGCTTTGCTGTCTGAATGCTTCACGGCTTCTAACTTGTGTGTCACTATTTTAAGCTTTTCAATAAGAAACTATTCAGAACTCGCCCCTGTTGCAGGTAGGGTCAGCTTCTATAAACTCATCTGCATTTTAAGTAGATTTCTAGGAGAAGAAGACTGAGCTCTTTAGTCTATAATAACATAAAAAGTGATTGATGGCAGGCAAGTGGCTCTGCCTCCTGATTGCGCTCAAGTACTTCATACGTTGCTCTAAGTTTTGCTCCCTTTAGTAGAAGGCTTTTGCAAATGATGGCATTGCCTGGGTAATCCCAGCATGCTCCTGTAATAGCACTACTTTTCTCCAGGCCAAGGCCATAATCAGGTACCTGGAATTAGTAGTTTTCCAAGAGCCTTAGGGTCTCCTGTAACACAAACCACTCACAGCTGAATGGAGCAAAGAGGTTGTTTATAATCCTGGGCTATATGATCCTGCTTCCCAAATGGGCACAAGCTGATCACAAAGGGCTTTAACTATGGGGCTGGGCTGGGAATGATGACTGCTTTCAGCTGTACAACCTCCAGACCTCCATCTTCCGTGCAACCAGAGCAACCTAGAGACCTGCAACCTCCAACAACAAGAGTCTAACTCCTGTTGGAGAGTGAGTTGCACATTCCCACTGCTCAGGCTTTTCTTCTTAGCAAACCTTCTCTGAGTGGCTCTCTGGAGACTTTAGTTGTGTTTATCAGGAATCCTGTGCAAAATAAGTGGAGAAACCACAGGAATTTCCTGCACACACAAACTTTAAAAAGGCAGAAAAGGTTTATACGTCTGTGGGAAAGCAAACAACTCCCTCACAAAGCCTGCTTTCTGAAATCTCAAAGGACTCTATTTTATCTCCAGAGCCTTGCTGGGAATTTGCCTGCTTTTCTTGCAGAAAATCCTTCTTCTGTGTTGATTAGCTTCTTGCATAGAAAACCAGCTTGTGGTGACCACTGCCATGTGCAGGGATTGCAATGGATGGTCCCAGTCTTCAGCTGTGTTGGTTTGCATGCACAGCGCCCTTCCTGTGAGGCAGGGTGGGTGAATAAGATACAGGAATGTGGATCTGGAAATGGGAATCCCCACATCAAGGATGGAGAGTCATGCAGGCTCCAGTGAAGCTGCCTCCATATAAGTCTCTGTGCTAGGTTATCTCCACACAAGATGCTCTCTCTCCTTTTCTAATTTTATCATGTATATATAGACCCGAGCTGTGTGCATCTTGGATCTAGCTTATTCTTCACAGAGGACAGAAAAGGAGAATCTGAGGTATGTATGTGTGTGTCTGTATTTACATGTCTATACTTTCTATATATGTTTACATGAGTTCTTATTCCCAAATGTAGAGTACAATCGCAAAAAACATCAGCAACCAAAATGTATGTGATGATGTACAGTTTCTTTTCCCCTGAGCTTTCTGCTCTTTGTCATCCAGTTATTTGCTACACTTCTTTCCAATTTGCAGGTTGTTTCTCAAGTGTTTCCTCCACTTGTGAGCAAAGCAGCAAAATCTGAAGTTGAAGAAAAAAAACCTCAAGTGCTTTTTGCATCCTGAGTTTTTGAAAATGAATCAGTGTGACAGAACAAAGAGTTCCTCTAGCACCTGTCACACTGCCTGTTAAAATTTACATTCTTCTGGTCCTTAAGCACCATCCCTAGAACAGTTTCTTCTTGAGCTGCTTGCCTAAAGAAAACTAAGAATGTGTGACTGGCTGTATTGAGCACTGAGAGGGAAGGGTCTGCATCAAAATAAAGAGCAGCTGTTTTTGGGAATTATACAAAGTCTGGACATCTGCATGGTAATCCTCTGCAATATCCTCACAGCTTCCAGTAAGCTATGGTTTAGGGACTTCTTGGGCAGGAGACTATATTTACAGTTCTGTGACTGACAGCTCTCAATGAATGTTTCTTACAGGAATTTATTTAATCACTTTTGGATCTCTTTATACTCATCTGACACATCTTGTGCCAGTAAGTTTTAGTTTAGATGTGATGTGTGAAAAAAATAACTTTTTTTTCTCTTATAAAACATCTGCTTGGAAGCTTTCTCAATACCACTGAGTCCTTATGTTGTAAAGAAGAGAAATAACCGGTCCTCATTTGCTTTCCCAGTGCCACTCTTTATCTTACTCCCTTAAAATCCCTCATAAAGTTTCTCTTTTCCAGTCAAAGATTGTAGCCTATTTGATCTCTACTGGTATTTTCATACCTGTTGTCTATATGTTGTTTTCCTAGATGCTTTCTTTATTTTCTATCCTTTTCTTAGCAGTATGTAACAACACACCTTCATGTAGTACAGCATGGAAATATAATTTGGAAAATGTCAAGATCTCTAAAAGAATTCCCTCTCCTCAATTGCTCACAGGAACACATACCTTCTGTTAATTGTATGCCAAAAATACGGTGCTTAGGAGTGCTTCTGTGTTTCCAGGTCTGAGTGCATGCCTTGGCCATGTCCCAGCTCAATTGCAGAACTCATCCAATGGTCATCGCTTCCATCTCCCTGTCTCTGTTGGGAAAGAAGGCTGGCCACAGGGGCTGAATGGGCCTTGCAGTGTGTCCCAGCCATGCTCTGAGAGGCTGAGCATCGGTGACTCTAGAGTTCAGACACAAACTTTTCCTGGAAGCCCATCATTTCTTTGAGAAGTGTGGTAAGAATTCCATTTATGCGGCTTCCTCCAGATGGTGATTCATCACTCCTCTGCTTTCAATTACTCTGGTTTTACACCTGATTAAAGCAAGACAAGAATTGAAACGATAAGCTTTGTATACTGGCTCCAGATGATTTTCAAAGGCATCAAACGAACTTTCTTGATGACCTGTTGCATAAATGCCTTAATTAACAGCAACAAAAGAAAAACCCACAAAGAAAATGGGATTAATTTTTCTCTCTAGCTTTCCAGTTTTTATCATGACACAATTACCTTTGGCAAGCAATGAATGGTGTTGCCCTTATTCATTGGCTTTTGTATCTTGCACAGAAACTTCATGTCTACTTCATCTACCCTGAAAAAAACGACCCTAGGAATACCTGTCATGTTTGTATTATGCCTTTTGCTTGCCATAGCTTTGCTCTGAACTGCTTTCTGGAAAGATTTGCATAGGTTTTAAGGACCTAAATCCCTGAGTTTCTATATCCCAGCAGTTCATAGAGCTGGGATAGCCTTACATAGACCCTACTATTATTTCTGCTTCACAGGTTCTTTGTGCTTTCTAAAGTTACCTGTCCAGGATTTTATTCTTTTCAAAGGGTAGCAGGAAATACTCCTAGATTTTAATTTTGTTATAAATTTCTAAGAACATTATTATTAGGAGTGCCAAAACGGACCTCAACTCAGAGATACATCACTAAAACCAAAAGTAGCTCTTTCCCAAAAGTTTCCTTTCCCAGAGGACATAAAGAGCCCTGGCTATAACAAGGAGAAGACTCCTGCTTTCTCCTCATGCAGTGGTGGATAAGAGGTGGAGCATGAGGAAGCACACATTTTAAATGTCTGTTGTTCACACGTCACTCTTACAGAGGGTGAAGATGAGTTGTCTTTTCCTGTTGTGAGGACCTGGCTGAATTAAAAAATGTCCTGGTAGACAAACTTGTGCCAAATTCCGTTTTAGAAGTCGGTGAGTGCTTGGAACTTGATTGAAAGCCTGTAACACCTCACCAGATGTCACCGAATCCCATTCCACTGAACTATCTTGTAAGGTTTTTCTTCCCACCATGATATATAATAGTAATTCAGGATGAGGTAGTTCTCTAGCTCCTTCCTCCTTAGAAAGGAAAATTTACACATTAGTGGAAAGTCAGTGTATCAACAAATACACGTTTCTCATGTTCCTCAGATCGAGAATCTGCTCGTTGTCCACAGTGGACCCCTGGGATCTGGTGCTCTGACTGGGATCTCTTAAAAGTCAGCTCATAGGGAACCTGCTTAACCCACTTGGAAAAGGCAGATTAAACCTTTGCCTTCTTCTGGACTTAAGTACCCTGCTTGGTAATCATATTTTGGAAAGCAGGTGCTTAAAAAGCCCTTCTCTCAAATGGCAGAGGAAACAGACGAATCACTTGAATTTCAAGTGCATTTCCAACTACAGTTCATGTCCCTGCATAAAGTGCATAAAAAATGAAGAGGCAGGAGGTAAGTCCTTGAATTAAGTCCAGGTCTTTCATCTCACAGTGAAGCTGCTAAATATTCAGGTTTTCACTGTGAAAAGGGGCATTGGTGTGCTCACCTCGGTCTGGGGGTGGATTTTTGAAGGAAACCTTGCAAATTAAAATATATATAATATTTGGTGTTTAGCCCGCTGTTTTAGTTATACTCTAGGAAAGTCTGACAGTCCCTCTGGTGAAACAATTGAAGAACCATATTTTTGCTTAATTTTGACTCATTTTTAAGATGGTTTCCGTGGTTTGTAGCTCTCGGTGCCTCTGCTGCCCAAAGCAGAGGTGCTGAGCTTCCAGAAAACTGGAAGCTGCAAGGACTTCAGGTACAACAAGTGATGGGTGGATTTAGGCTCCCAGCTCCTCATTCAGCTCCTTGCTTTTGTTGGCCACATGCCTGGCACTCCAGTCATGTACAATTAATAACTGAACAGAGCCGTGGCATTTTAAGCAATACACTGGAACTGTATTTAGAGTAGGGGATATTGAAAACATGTCCAGCTTAATTAGAAGGGAATGGAAAAGAGGAAAGCCACCCTAGAGCTACCTCACGGGAGACAGCCCTGGCATACAGACAAGCAGGGGATCAAAGGCCTGTTGCACAATGTAATGAGTAAATAGATGACAAGTCCAACATTAGCTCTGGTGGACCTTTAGAGGGGAAGGCAGGCGATACAAGGAACACCGTGTGTATTTCAGATGACCTTTCGTTGAAAATGTCAGTTAGAAGATTGTACTGAATTTATAAAGAGGGTAATAAATAACTGGGCTGAATAATGAAAGGCTTAAAGCTCAGGGAAGAGCCAGAGCAAAGATCCAGGGAGGCTGGACACCGGGAATAATACATACTTTAAAACTTTACTGAATTAATGACGGGCAGTGAAGTGCCAGTGCTGTTAGTGCCGTGAAAAAAAAGCATCTAATGATAAGAATCTGGTTAATAATAGTGAAGGAAATATGTGGTGACCTAATGGATTTGATAGAGGAGATGTCCTGTGGAGGCTGCTCCCAGACCTTGTCCTAGCTCAGCACTGCCTGCAGCAGGTCCCCCCCTACTTGTGCTCCAACCATGGGAGATGGGTGTCCACAGGGCCTTGATAGTCATATACATTGGAAGTGATACAATAAACCTCCACAGAGAAATGGGGATGTGTTTAACCACCTCCATATTGATTTGTGTTTGGTTTGGTTCAGCAGTTTACCTTTCTATGATATTTTTGATCTTTCAGCTTGACTGGGTAAAATAACTTCTGAACAGAGCTAATGAAGCAGATATTTAGAATTCAGTAGAATCTCCCTTCTGAGAGTTTCAAAGTCTTTTGCAAATACTAATGAATGAAATCTCAAACCATTGCTGCAAGATTGCTTGCAGAAGCATAGTATCACCTTGGGGGCGAAGGTAGAGAGCTAAGGACAAGTTATTTTTGAAAGTAGAGCTCTAAAATGCTGATTTCATCCATTTGCAGTTAAGTAGCACTTCTCTGAAGCCACCACACGATCTGAAGGACTGAGCTTCAAGATGCCAAAAAGGCATTCACAGTGTAGCATTGAGTAGTAAGATAGTCCCAAGATCAGTTCTATCCTGTACCTGATCTGAATAAAAAGGGTTATGGTGTGCGCTGTGGTACCAGCTGTGACTCTGGGCAGGCAGGGCATTTCTTGCTCTCAAAACATGGATTTCCAACCTTGACTCTTCCTCTCCTCTGGAGCCCAGACAGAGAGAGCACAGGAGGAAGTATTCACATACCAGTGTGGTGTCTGCTGGGGAGGTTACTCCCTGAGGGAATAAAGACAGTTTGGTGTACCTTTTTTTTTTTTTCCCCAAGTTTCTGAGCAGTGGCTGGTGGCCTGTGAGTGGCATCTTTCTAACAGGACAAGAATCTCTTTGTGATCCGAAAACCTCTGAAGCAGCAGCTGTGATCACCGTGATGAGTGGAGCTTGGATAAATAAATAAATACATCGCTACAACTTTTTCAAACTGTTTGAGAGCACTTTGCACGTGAGTAAGCCCTCCTAATGCATCCTGAGTCCTCTGAAATGCTCGTACTCCTTAGGACTGTCCTCTGACAGCAACCCAAATACAACTCATTTTCTTTATTAATTAACTGAGACAGTCAGAGTCAATGGGATTTCAAGGCTTAGTGGTGTCACAGTGATTGCTTTCGACTTGGATGTGAGCAATAGCCCTCGCTGACAGGAAAGGCAAGGTTTTATTAGCCTGGCATTGCTTTTCTGTTAAGCCAGGCCAGAGGGAAGCACA
This sequence comes from Baryphthengus martii, assembly GCA_013396935.1. Taxonomy (NCBI): domain Eukaryota; kingdom Metazoa; phylum Chordata; class Aves; order Coraciiformes; family Momotidae; genus Baryphthengus; species Baryphthengus martii. The sequence goes on along the minus strand of VWZK01001859.1, from coordinate 35,700 downwards.
CTTTGAAAGTTGTGCTTGACGAGTGTCTGCATTTTCCTACAGACGTTTTAATTTAGCTGTGCTTTCAATATAATACCCGCTTTAATTTAAAATGCTTTTCAGACAGGGAAACTTTGTAAGGCAGGGGTACAAACGTATAGCAAAGTACCTCTAGACTGAAGGGGTCAACGTAATTTAACTTGACAAACTATTGATTCTTAATTTTGCCACTGGAATTCCTACCAGGTACTCTATGAACATTTCCATCCATCTTCTTTCAGCTTTGGCCTGTAGTGTGGGGCTTAGTAGTTCCAGAGGGACACATGCTCAGACTGTAGCTCAAGGGCTTAGAAAGGACGCTGGTAGTCTAAAAATGTTATTCATTATGCAAATGCCTCGGCAAAACCATAAACGAGGCCAAGACAGGAGCGTGTGTCAAATTTTCCTTGTTATTTTCTGAGGGAGTTAGAAAATTCTCTATAAAAAAGAGTAAATGTTAGAATACAAAATGCTATTACGTGCTCTTGAAATGTGCAAATACATGGAAATTAGATGGAGATTTGTAAGGACATCCACAGTTTTAAGCTAATGTTTTGCTACAACTCGAGGTAATTATAAACCCACTGGAAATTAATTTTATTGTACAGAAATTATTTATCTTGTGTAGAGTAGGAGTCACTTAAAAATCTTTCCTACTTCTCTACTAAGCCACTTTTGACTCCCTGTTTTGGGGTGGCATTAGGGCTGTTGCTGGTTGGCTGCCAGGGACCCTCTACTGCTGTCTTGTATTGTTTGTGCTGCAGATGAGGCAGGTTTTTGTGGCACTTCTAATAGTTTTCTTTCCAATTTCACTCTTTCACCACTCTGCTGCTCCAGTTGAATGGTATTATGGGTCCACTGAGAACTTTTTCCTTAAGTAACCGTGGACTTCCATAGCAGCTCGTGATGAGCACAGCTTGTGCCTCCTGCAGCAACACATTCCTCTGTACTGCACAAAGAGACTAGATTTAAAATTAATTCATCCTGTGGGAAAAAAAAGAAAATTGGTGATGGATGAAAACAAGTGAAACTTTTTGAAATACCTCAGTTTTACTAAGGCTGCTGTCTTTGATTACTCACCCTGTATGTAACCATCTGGTCTAAAATTCCCTTTGTCCATCTGCAATCAGATGGTTTGAGGGCATCATTTCCTTTGGAAAGATCTGTAGTTGACTGGCACCTGCTGTTCATTAACTTCATGGCAGCATTCTTGATTTACTCTCCAATTCAAGCAAATACGTAATAAGAACAGGCTGCTCTTTACAATTGCAAAACGTCTTTCTGAAATCCACAGGACTGTATATGTGATGACTCTGGGGGTAAGACGATGTGCTAGAGAACTTGCAGCTAGTCCCAATATCCCTGCAGAATGGAGGAAAATATGACACAAGGACTGATCTGAGGCTCCCAGGTAATCTAGCCACCTAAAGACAGTGCTTGCTATGCTTCCTGCAGCCTTGGTGCCAGCTTATTTGGAGCTGCTTCAAAGATCTCTGCACTGTGGCCCAATAAATGTGGGATAAACGTACCCTGAGTAAATTGCTTAGCTGGATCATTGCCTCCTTGTTCTATACTTGCCAAATTCAAGCACCTAATCATAGAATCATAGATTTGTTTTGTTTAGAAGAGACCTTTAGGATCACCAAGTCCGACAGCTAATCCAGCGCTGCCAAGGCAATACTGAACCATGCTCCTCAGCACCACATCTCCAAGGCTTTGAAACTTCTCCAGAGATGGAGACTCCACCCCTGCCCCGGGCAGCCTGAGCTAGGCCTGGACAACCCTTTCAGTGAAAGACATTTTTCTTGATGTCCAACCTAAATCTCCCCTGGCACAACTAGGAGCAGTTTCCTCTGGTCCTATCACTTGCTATTTGGGAGAAGAGACCAAGCCCCACCTGGTTCAATCCTCCTTTCAGGTAGCTGTAGAGAGTGAGAAAGTCTCCCCTGAGCCTCCTTTTCTCCAGGCTGAACTACCCCAGTTCCCTCGGCTGCTCCTTGTAAAACTTGTGCTCTAGACCCTTTACGAGCTTCCCTGCCCTTCTCTGGACCCACTCCAGCCCCTCAATGTCCTTCTTGTAGTAGAGGGGCCCAAAACTGAACCCGTTATTTGAGGTGTGACCTCACCATACCTAATGATATTAGATAACTCATCATGTAATTGATTTTTGCAAAGTGTCATGAATCTCTGCTCTTTCCTCACAGAATGTGAACATGGTTCACTTTGGAGTTAGGATAAAGTGAGAAAACACAAGTAAAGGTACTGGGTAGATAATATCAATAGAGCAAATTTTTCATGAGGCACGCAGAAATGTTAGTTTTCATGTCTGTTGCCACTCTTGTATTGACATAACAGCGAGGCTGCAGAAACAGTTGTGGCAAGAACTTGCTGAAACAGTTATTAAATAGTGAGGAATTAATACGTCAATCATCTTGATTCAGAAATCACAGGATGAGATTTTTATGGTCTTTATTATGAAAGTCAAACCAGTGGATCATGTTAATCTGTTCTATTTAAAAGGTTTGAATTAAGTTTAATGGAAAATTAGGATATGTTCGTGTCTCTTTCCCAAGGAAGGTAATGAACAGTGATAACTCTGTTCTTCTTAAGGGGTAAATCAACATGGTCCAAAAAATTTTGCCTATATGTGTAAATGTGGAGATTCATGCTAGAAGCCTTCATGAGGCCAGGTTAAGACCAGAACATCAGAACTGGATGAAATTTAACACAAGGATTGGGTCAGAAACCACAGGACAAGTGGACATCCTAAACTGTGAAGTAGCTTTGTACAAAATTTTGCTTCATCTAAGAAACATTGATGGAATATTTGATTGATTTAAAAAAAAAACAAACAACAAAATAGAAAGAAGAATTAAGCTCATGGAATAATTTATGTTAAAATTAACGTATCCAGATCTAGCAGTGACATGACACGTTTAATTAATCACTTAATTTCCTGGATTTTTTTAACCTTGCTTGTGTCAACCATGATTAGTCTTACTTAGTTTTGCCTTAATTATGGAAAAAAAACCCCAATAAACTCTGATCATCCAGAGCTTTGGTTATCTGTGCATTTTTGCTGCCTCCAAAATGTTTTGTATAGCAATGAATTATAAAATTCAAAGGAAGTAAAATGCAAGGGAATAACAAAAATCACCTTAAATCCATACTTGCCAGCATTCATCGTGGCAAGGAGGTGGCTGCAATGGGTCTGTTGGCCATAGGGGAAGATTCTGGCAGCTCCTCACAGAAACCACCCCTGTAGTATACTCACTACAAAAAACTTCTCACAGAAACCCAATACAGTAACATGATTAGGCAGCAAGATAAAAAACAGTGACTTCTGGGGACTTTGGAGATATTCTTCCTCCCAGATGGCTGTTTCTTGCAAATTCTTACTATAGTATTAAAATGATCTGATTTAGATTTTTTTCTCCTAAAGAACTTAAAAGGGAATGGACAAAAATAACTGTTGTACCTCAGCTTTTTTTTCTTAAAGTGAGTGGAAATGCAGAAAATGTAGGGTAGGAATTTCCCAAAGGCAGTCCCAGCTGTAGAATGTCATTAGGCATAAAATACCTGAAAATACTCATCTTAATCCAACAACAGATTTCCTGGGAGTGCAATGGGCTTTTCAAAATGAATGGAGAGCTGAAGCAGCAGGTTATTTCAATCATGTTGAGGGATACTTCACAGTGTGTATTATTCTACTTATTTCAGTTCAACAACGTGTGGGCCAATTGAACACGAAGCAGGATTTTTCTCCTCCTTTGTGGCCTAGACTGGCCGTAGGGGCATAAAGGCACCCACACAACTGCAAGAAGATGAAGGAAAAACATGTGATTGAGTTTTCTTTTTCGTTCCAGCCGCCTGATATTCACGTGGTCCCCTCCAGTGACGGAGAAGGCAAATGAGAGAGAAGTCATTTTGCCCAGTTATGACCAAGCAACTAGCTCAAGAGCACTGAGTTGAATGTTCCATCCCATTGCTCCCCTTTATCTATCCAGCGCCACCAGGCTAATTGGCCTGGAAACTGGGATCAGGATTTGAACTGTAAAAAAGACATTTTAGTAAATGTTATAGCTGCAACCCTCCCCCTCCTGCTTTAAGTGATATAAACATAGAACAATTCATACATGAGCCATCACCACATATGAGCCAAGGCAGGGATAGGAATAATTGAGACTTAAGGTTTTAAGACATTTCAATGAGTAATTAGAGAACTTTCACAACTGGAGGAAAAAATACAAACTCTGCCAGCCTACAGCTTATAGGGCAGGCTCACAATTTAACTAAAACAATGGTATTGTTTTGCACAGACTTGCTTAGCAGCTTTTTTTTTTTTCCTTCAAGGACTGTGGTTTTGTCTATGGTGTTGCCTTCTTGCTTCGGAAAGTAACTTTTGAGGATTTGCCAACCTCATCATTTGCTGAGTGCTTAAATAGCAGAGGGTCTAACACACTGGAATTGTTTTCAAAAAGGTGAAACCAATATCGTGTTAGGAAGTAGATGGGTTGGTTTGAGGGGAAAGAAGAAAAGAGTTAATTATGTAGCCTGTCTGAGAAATAACAACTGAAGTGTGAGATTAAGGCAGCTGGGGGATAACAGATTTTGAAAGGAGTCACAGGATACAGAAAGGAATTATACAGGGTTGTGAGCCAGCTAAATAGAGTGACAAGGCCACTGCAGGCACGGCTGTCTGTCAAAGTGATAGCTTCAGAAGGGCTTCCAGGACACACGACCTGCTGAAAAAGAGTGGCCGTGGGCCTATAGTGACAAAAAGTTTAGGGTCATATAACTGGAGCCTGATGTCCGTTGCTTCCCTTCATGGCCAGTAAATTAATTTTGTTTTTCTTTGATCCTGAGAAAGGAAAGAGCACACTCTGCCCATCCACCAGTTTTATGGGTAAGCTGCTTATTTTTACCTCCTGTCTACTGCTATGATTGTCTACATCTAAAGACACATTAGTGTCTTTAGGATCTTGACCACAGAGGTCTTCTTGAGCATCCTGATGGTTCTGAGATGAGCCTGGCCATGCCTTACGGTAGCCATGAGCCATGCTAGAATGTTTTTTCAACTCTGATGATGTACTTAACTTGGTCTTCTTATTCCCCTATACTTAGATTTGCTATGGATGCTCCTGAAGCTCTCATGCAGTTATTACAAAAGTAGCATGGGCAGAATGGAGCTGATAAAAAAAAGAAAATATTCCCAAAATGTAGCTGATGTCACTACCTGAGTTCCTCTAAGAGCTTGCATCTTTTGTCTGCAGCCTGGGTTGTGGTGTATTTCTCATCGAAAAAGCATGAAGTCTTCCATTCAAAGCACAACTGAATAAAAGGGGCTTCGACCAGGTGATATTTAAAGGTCCCTTCCAACACAAACCATTCTATGATTCTATGAATGTCCACAGAAGGACAAACACACTTTATGTGGCTTTTAAGGCTCTGAAACTTGTCAGGTTTTGTAACCCATTGTTATGAGATGTGGCTGTATCAAGATTTCAGATTTAGAGTTCAAGTTCTGCCTGTGTTTTCCTCTGGGCTTCTGAAGCCCCTTTTTTTAAATGGAAGCAATTTTTCCCTATTTCTTCCTGCTGATGCTTGGGTTGGTTTTTTTTGAGGGGACTAAAAGTTCCTGATATTTTCTTTGAATGTACTTTCTGGCTTTCCATCAGCTCTATAAGATTTAAGATTATTTCATCCCTAGCTGGTCAAATGACCGGGTCTCATGTAGCAGCTTGCTTCTTTGTGAGTTGAAACTCTATTTCTGTAACTCATCTTATGCTGTGATAAGCACTTTCAGAACTGAAGAGCTTTATTTACCTCAAGAACAGTCATTGAAACATATGATCAACACCTGTCAAAAGGAAAATAAAAACCTGTGGACCTCTTCTCACAGACTTGAACTCTGAACTTGACTGATAATTTTCCATACCCAATGAAATTGATCCAGAACGTCAGAGAGAGAGGCTCCCATCTACCATGTTGAATTATTTTCTTATGTAATTATCAGGAATAAAACATTTCCATCCAATAATTGTCTTATATTCTGGAAGAGATTTCTGCGAAACTTTTGAAGATTCAGGGGTTTTGCTGTGTGTGTCCAAGACATCTCTTCTGCAGGAGCACAAATAAGGAAGTTCTGCTTATCTGCAAATGCATTTGAAAAGATGTTATCACGGAAATTTACAGTCTTGTGTCATCTTATTCTCAGAAAAATCAATAACCACAAGACCTCTGAAGGTCTTGCTAGTTAGGATTTAATTCTAACAACCTAGTTAGAATTTAATTCTTAAATTATTCCAAAGTCTTTTCAATCTAAAGGAATGGATTTCAAATATTGCTATGCATTCAGGCTTATCATTTTGCCATCTCCTTTTACATTAGTTCAGGGATGGTGTTACTTCATTTTTCACTGCCAAGTTGCTACAAAGGAGGGAGCTGGGAGATTTTTCTGGAGGGATGGATTGTGCAATAAAGATCAATCATTCTTTAAAGGCTGGAAACAGCGTCAAAACAGTCAAATTCTCTGTTTCTTTGGAATAATTCTGATTTAGTGAGTAGCTAATACCTGTTAAACAACACCCAAGAGTTTATAATATATTTAATTTCCTACAAATGGCAACTTCGAAAAGGAATGTTGCTCCAGTGGAATGTGGCAAGGCTTTAGATAGTTGTAGGAATATCTACTAGGCCAGTTTCATGCTCTGGGCTTCTGCCAATGTATCTTGACCCAAAGTTGCAAAACTACACTTTGTTCCAGTGTTGATCCTGCTAGACTGCCTGAACTGTATTAATGTCAAGTCTCTTTCTTTAAGGGTCATGGGGAAAAGAAGGTAGTATTAATTCTCTTCTGTATGAGCATTTGAGTGTCTTATCTGAGAACCTTCAGCTTCTTTCATTTGACAAATGACAAAATATAAAGCGCTTGACTGTTCCCAAGGTCCCAGCTGGACGTGAGACACAGTAGTGGGAGCCAAAACAAGAATATACAGCCTGCTTCTTCACTTTCACTTAATGAGGTTGGGTGCAAGTTCACCTCAGCTCAGTGTTGTTTCTGCCGAGCAGAGACAAAAGTTAGGAAAAAAGAAGTGAGGAAGCATTTTTCTTACAAACAGAAAGGCGATTTGCTCTCTCCCATGTAACGCACCCTTGAGGCAGCATTTGTAACAGTATATCTGTGTATAAAAGAACAGCACGAAAATATAAACCTTCAAAGTTCTATATACTAAGTCAATCTTATTTCTTCCCTTTTCTGGGCTATTTTAAGATACTTTACTGCTGTATTTGGTAACTAGTACAATTGTACTTTATAGTAGTGAAAAGTCCATAGATGACTTAGAATTTGCGGTTCCATCTTTAAAAGCAAAGATGGAGTGAAATTCTGGATGGAAATGGCACAATTTCTCAAGTTTTCTCTTCTTTCAAGGTGCCTTAGGTATTTTATGACTAAAGATCCATCTGCTGCCACTCTTATTGTCTCATTTCAGCTTTCCTGATAATAGAGAAGCTCACAGTAAATGCCAGCGGTGTTGCTTCTGTTGTAGCTTCTCTCTGGCAGAGGTTATCTTATAATTTTTGGCAAGGAAAGGAGAAGGAAGGGGGGGACCTTTGGAGCGATGATGTTTGTCTTCCCTGGTAACCATCCTGCGTGCTGGTTTCCTGGAGCTGGCTGAAAACCTGCCTGCCAATAGGAAGCGGTGAATGAATTCCTTGTTTTGCTTTGCTTTTGTGCAGCTTTTGCTTTACCTATTAAATTGCCTTTATCTCAGCCCACAGGTTTTCTCACTTTTGCCCTTCTGATCCTCTCCCCCATCCCACCAGGGCGAAGTGAGCAAGCGGTTGTGTGGGACTGAGCTGTCCACTGGGGCTGATCTACAACAACTGACTGCTTAGAACAGGACTGACTCATAACTGGCAGAGGTGAAAGCGTTTCATAGAAGCAACTGCCTTGCCCTTCTGCTTAGAAACCTGCGGTGCATGAGCTACACGTGCCACTATGGCCCTCTGAAGACTTTATTCCAAAAGAAAACTCAGTGAAAGCATAATTTCCTAAGGCAAATTATGCTGCTTCAGGTCTAAATATTGCAGGGCACTGAGAGCACGTTTTTGCAAAACTCTGCCAAATTCTCAGGCTCCTTGTAGCATTCTGTGACAGAAAAAAAAAAAAAAAAAAGTGTTTCTGTTCTCTTCAAAGCCTTTGCTGTGCAGTTGGAGGTCGGGGGGATTGTACAGGCACAGAAATAAGTAGATACAAAGCTGAACACAACTCCACTGAAACGAGACTAAATCAGTGACAGAGGCACCTCACAGCTCTCAAGTGACCCATGTTGTTTTGAAGGTATGACACTGGAGTTCATTCAGACTTTGCATTCCTTCTTGTTCTGTTGGCAAGAGGAAAGAAAAGGAAGAAAATTCCTTCAAGGAGTTTTGATCTGCTTGAGCAATCCAAGTGACAGAGAGCTCTGCGATAAGAGGTGAAGTAGATTCAAGAAGTTCAGGGAGAAGCAGAGAAGTTAATGAGCTGACTGGGATGACAATTGTCATGGAAGGATACAGGGGATGTCATAAACGAACTAGCTCTTATTTTCTGCTTCTCTCCTTTTCATTGTCCTGTTACGATAAGGTCAGTGAAGATTATATACTTACCACATCAGAACTCTCTTTATTTTAAAAGTAAGTTACCTCTTGATGAAGAAGTCTATGTCAAGCATAGCTACTGGTGGCGTCCCGTCACATGCTGAGAAACTGACTTATTTTTCCACTTTCTCCTCTTTTGCAACATGTGCTGTCCTTGCCAGGTTCTTTTATCACATCTCTTCACAGTGATTATTGTTGCTGAAGTGTTTTTGTGAAAGCTATTGACGGTTCAGGGATACTAGAGCCATTTAAAGGTTATTAGCTCCTCACTGAAAAATGGTTTTACTCTCTCCTGGCTGCTTTAACTGCTACCTGTTAGATCTTCGTGCTCTTTCAGTATGCAGTTCCCTGGGTCATTCTTGCTTCTGTCACTGCTGATTGCAGGGTAATGGCTCTTAGCCTGTTGCTACCAACCTTCCTTTGTCAACTTCACGTTCCTTTCACAGCTCCCAGTTTCTTCCACATGAAGCAAGCTGAAGTTATTTCTAGGTCCTCCTGGTCTTGTTTGACTCAGTGAGCCAAGCAGTTTCATGAGTTTTTCCCACAGCTGTCTGGCTACTGCCAGCAGTGCCCTGACTCTGTAGCCAATCTGAACTTAAATCACTGTGCTTATGTTTTCTTGAAAATAAAGCCAGCCTTCCTAAGATGGTATTTGTCCTTCCTTCCTGCCTGCCTGCCTGCCTTTCTATGGAAGAAAGAGTGGACTTACATGGAAACACTCTTACTCTTAGGGATATCCGACAAGTCTGTCCACAGGGAAAGGAGCCACCTCTCTCAGCACAAAAGTGTTCTGCAAGTGTTTGGGAAGGTCGGGGAGCTTGGTTTTACCCTCATGGCACCAAATGGGAGAAGATCCCACTGGTAACACACAGGTAGAGGAATAGGTACTGTTTGGGATGTGCTGTCTCTTTGGGTTGGGGTTGCAATATACTTCTTACCAGGTCTTTAGACCATACTTTTCTAAAGAAAGGTTGGCTGGACTGTGCTTGTCCCCAAAAATATTGGACCAGACGATCCTTGATGTTCCTTCCAACCTGCAATTCTATGATTCTATGGTTCTGTGATTCTATGACTGATTCTATGATTAAATGTATATTCTCAGTGGATCAAGAATGACTTGGGGCATCAAAGCTGGAGTGATTGCTGAGTGGGATCATAGCCATGTACACTGAAATCCCACTTGTGCCCCTTTTAGATCGTTAGGAGTGGGAAGAAATGTGAATATGAACACGGACCTGCAAGCACAACACATTGTCTTTATTTATGCTGTTGTGCCTAAACAAAACAGATCTTCTAATGAGAAAGCTGGTCACCAGCCGGCAGCAAGGTAAATCCTCATGCCAAATCCTCTTCCAGGGTGAAATACGTGACATTTCTAACTGCCTGCTTATTATTTTCCCTTTGCTGTCGTCTCTCTGGAGCTTATTGCATGTATTTATTCTATTGCCTACAAACACACTCTGTCTGTGAATCCTTAGTTACTCACTGTAATTAGAATAATAAAAAAAGAAGCTGAAATATGTTTTTCTGAAAGACAGACATCTATCTCTGGCTGCATAAAGGACTAATTAGTAACTATTCACTCTGGCTTTCTGCAATTTTAAGCTTTTTTTTTGGCAGCATTATTAGGTTTATTTTTTCTACTCTCTTTCAAAATCTTTAGTTATGCAACTGCTGGAGATGGAAAGAATTGTGGTTACCAGACTTTGTCCCCAAGATAGCTGCCTTCGCATTATCAGAATGTCCTTTCCCAGTTCCATTTACCATCTCAAGCAGCATTTATGGCTATCTAGTTCCTGAAAAAAGTACATCTTTTGGACTGGTTCTGTTTGAAATATTTGTAAGTTTTTTTTTAAAAAATCAATAGATGTTTTTTTATAAGAAATGTCATTTCCTTGCAGAAAACTAATTAGCTGGGGAAAAGGTAAGTTTATACAGAAGACAACCTGTGAGGAGCTTTTTGAGCAGTTTAAATTTTTATTGACACTATTTGTCAAAGCAGGAGTTACAGTGGCTGGGAGAGCAAAGAAAAAGTACTCTGAACATAGCTGTTATAACGATGGTGTGAGTACTTAGATTCAATCTGACATGACTAAGTAAGTAGAGAGGTAACTTTTTTGTTAAATCAACACAGCAAAAAGGAAGAACTTAGTGTTTTCTGAGAGTCTTTGTCTTAGGTAGATTTAATAAAACCTTCTCTGAAACCTAAAGAACACTGCTTCCCTAGGTGAGATTTCCTGCCAATGTTAACAAACCAGATTAGGATGCATCTTTTAGAAGAGAATACATTACCCTCTTTAATGGAGATTCCATTACTCTTACTTGGTTAATTACTGTAATTGCTTAATTTTTCCTCTGTAAGTGATACACACTTTTGATCAGCAGAGCTTTCAGAGGTCAGGCAAAATAATGACTTGTCTGCAAAATATGCTGGGGATTTATATCAGTAATCATTTCATTGGCTTTAAATCAACAAGTGCTGCCGTGGCTGAATTCATAAAACTACGCTATCCTTACCTTCAACTGCAAAATACCTGTTTTTTTCCAATGCTTTAGAAAACAACGGCTGCAGTAACTGTTTGTTAAACTCTTTTGTCTGTAAAAGAAATGAAAAGAAGTAGCAAGCCACTTATATTCTGACAAATAAAAAGCCTGTGCAAAATGGCAAAATGAGGTGGAAAATGGACGACACAGCTTTATACTTCCATTTTGAGGAATTTTAGACCTTTTCTTGGACAGCAATTCTGTCTTTGGCACAAACATGGAAGACATCTTCATGAGTATAATAATTCATTACATTCACAGAGTCCCTGTAAATAAAAGCTGTGGCTATAATTACTAGTAAGAAGATTCTGACTCTATCACTCCACATTATTTTTTTCCCCAGCTTGTGAATCAGTAGTTCTTTTGATTTTTCAGAGGTTTCCTTTCTCCAGTAAGGTTTTGAACCTCATCAGTGCTGTAGATGGCAATACTAATTCTGTTTTTTGTTTCTGCTCCATTGTATACTAAACACAAGGTCATGAAGTTCTTATCTCCCCTAGAAACCACCATCCTCACACGCCCACGTTGTGGGAAACTGTCACTGTCCTTTATGCTTTGATCATATTGGCCTCATTATTTGGGCTGTTTCAGTTCGTACTTCCCCAAATGTTGTTTTTTTTTCTTACTGGTCATATTCTGTCTCGGAAGCTTTTGTCCTGCTTTATTGAGTGGCTAACATTGCTTCTAAAGTGGCAAAATAGCATAATAATGATGTAACGTTATTATCTATCTATCTATCTATCTATCTATCTATCTATCTATCTATCCTTTATTCATCTGACAAGTGATAAATGTTGGTGATTTAAATGCTAACAGCTCATCAAACACATCTGAACCTCTTGATCAAAATTTCTGGGTGGCTATCATTAAGCTTCCTATTTTTTCCGCACCACAAACAGCTCTGTCGAACTTCATCCCACATCAGAGATATGCACAAACCGCTGACAGCCAAGAACACGTGGTTTAAAAACACAGCCAGTCTCACGGAGACAAAACTGTGAGATAACCCGTGAAATGTCAAAGAGTCACCGAGTAGCTGTTTTCAATCTAGATAGAGCTCACTCTCTTTAAATGAAGGCAAGAGGACCACTCTGTAATGGTCTCCTTTGAGAGCCTCTGTTTAGACCAGATTCTGCAGAGGAGCGTGTCCCTCTGGCTCTTCCATCTCCCCCCCCTGCACCACCACAGCAATTTGTGACCTCTCTAAGAGACCTAAAGCCATCCTGGGGTAATAGCTCATTTCTTTTATAGGAAACTTGTGCAACCAGCTGGGAACTACAGTTGAGAAAGACATTTTTCCTAGAATAAAAAGGGTATTGAACAACAGGCATCTGTACACAGATCCAAAGGTCATGGGCTGCAAAGGTAAGGATGGACTTAACCAAGTTGTGCATCAGTCTGAGACACGCAGTCCTTATAGGTTCTTTCTCTTGTCCTGATGGGTTGTCAACCATTTCCTCGTGTCTTATGAAAGAGTCTACTGGCATTTCTTCTCCCTGACATTTGCGCTAACACAAGTTATTGGTGGATGGGTGAAGTTCATTCAGAAGCTCTTTGGTTTAAGACTCTTTTTCTCAGCTGTCGCCATTTGAGCAATTGGGAGTGGGTACAAGTGTATTTCGAGTATATGAACTTGTGGTTTTGGAAAAGCACTGCTTGTCAAATGGTCTATAAAAACATGCCAACGATAACATACAAACTTACTTTAAGTCAGCTGAGGACAGGCGTCTGAATCTTAAACATGTGCACAGACATTTGAAATGTAGACAGCGAGATGTGGCCAGGGAGCGGAGAGGAAGCAGTGCTGGCTGGTGTGGGTGCAGCTTTCCATATTTTGTGGCTAATTTGCTCCCATGGAAACATATAGTTGAAAGCTTATTTCTACTATCTGTTCTTTACTCTCATCATTATGTTTTGCTACAGGAGTTCACCCCTGAAGGGATGTTAGGATTCGTGAAGGGAAACTGGTGTACTGGCTGTTACGTTCCGCACAGCAAATCCACTACTCTTGTTACATCAAGAGAGTCAAAACCCAAGAGACAGAACAATCTTATTCAAACCCCACTGTGATTTACACAGGAGCCAAAATCCCCCTAAAAACCACAGAGGTCAGTCTATGCCGTTCAGTACTAAAACTAATTATTTCACTGCTCTGTTTATTGTAGGGATGATTTTTCTACCTTTACCTTCTTTCTTGCAGGAATGAACTTGGGGTTTCGACTCACATCCTCCTCCCTCCCTGGAGTGTCAGCCTGTGGCTCACCTCCTGTTTCCTTAACTTTTTCCTCAGAAACAGAAGCTGGCTGCATTCTGGCCTCTGTTTCCAGATACAGTCTTTCTTATCCAGCTAATCATGATTTTGTCTTTTCATTTCATGTACTAACTCACTTAACAATTTTTTTCAGCTGCAGAGACCTATGGGTGAGTGGGCGTGTTGATAGCCCAGAGTTCATAGTTCTTGGGATCCTTCAGCTACAATGGTGAGGATGGGGTGAAATATTTTGTCGCTGTTCCTGTAATGGAGCTTAGACACTAGTATTAGCCAGTCCCTGGTGGAAAGCATGAAGGAGCTTCTACCCCTGTTACAAGAACATTTCCTCCACATGGTCAAAATATGTCCTCCCCAATTTCAATGTGTTTGTTACTTAATCAGAGGAGCTTCTCTCTAGCAAATAATATTGTAATAAGCTTGAGTATTGTCATTCAAAGAAGATACCTTGAGGTAACTAGTCCAGGAGAGTAATAGCAAGACTTCATCTTGCAGCTGGTTGAAAAAAGTGCTGAGTGAGTCATGAGGAAAGGTGTGAAGATTTGGCAGTAAAGAATAGGTCTTGAAAATGCACACTGTGATTTTTGAAAAAGTGATATTTAAAGGGCAGCAAAATGTCTCTAGTGTTGATGGATAAAAGGGATTATAGAAAATGCAGCCTACAATATATGCTAGAATATCCTTCAAAAGCCAAACATCTCAAAAATCAGCGTGTGCTTCAGGTAACCCACAGATTGCTAGGCTTTAAGCAGAAGAGTTAGAACTAAATTCCCTTTTTACCACTACTGGATTATATACTGTTTTAAATTTAATTCCTAATAGTCTAACTTTAGTCCTTTCTCCTTTCTTATTGCTTGAATATTGTGCCAAGAAACCCTTTTGCAACCCACAGTATCTTGAGTGCAATGATGCTTAACATTTTTCTCTTGATAATTATGACGCTCTTTCTACTGTTGCAAGAAAGGACTTAGTAAAACAAGGTAGTTTGTTTCTTTGCCTTTTCTTTCTCTTAAGGTTACGTTGCAGTGCCCCTGGCTGCCCAGGGAGGTGGTGGAGTCACCATCCCTGGAGGTATTTGAAAGACATGTAGATGTAGTGCTGAGGAACGTGGTTTAGTGGTGGACTTGGCAATGCTGGGTTAACAGTTGGACTTGATGATCTTGAACATCTTTTCCAACTGAAATGATTCTATTATTCTACGATTTGAGGGTCACTCCTTTTTCTCTGTGTCACCTACCCTGTAACTCTGGCTGCCTACCTGCCAGCAGCTGCCACACTTTGCTGCAGAGGTTTGTGCACTTTGGAGAGCGTGGCTTCTCCTACCCATACCCGTGTTCAGAACCTGAAGGGACTGTCACCCAATGTGCTGCAGGTGTTGGCAAACATGAGATTCCTCTTCTCTCCACGGCGATCCTGACATCTTCTAGTGAAGCTCTGCTCTAGGCATCTAAGCTCATGGGCAAGACAATCTGCCTTTGCAGTCTCTTGTGGAGAAATTGGTGGCTGGTCAGGTGCAAAAACCATTCCAAGCATACTTTTCCAGGACTTACTAAGCAGACCTGAGCAAAGATATTTGTTGAAGAGATTCACCAACGGACAAAAAAGCGTGCCTTACCTTGAAATTAGTGTGAGAAAAATTAAACTAATGCAAAACCACTTTAATTTCCATACAGCTTCATCTGTGACCCAAAAAATACTGATATGAAAGTATCATTAACAGAACAGATGCAGTTTTGAAGTGCCAAATGCTATTTCTGACTCTTATTCAAGGCATTTGTTTCAAAACATTGCCAGTTGGTGAGGCATATTCCTTGGGGTGGAGGCCTTGTCATCAATATAGCCAGGAGGGCTGGGAGAGCAGACTTACTTAATTCAGAAGACTTTTTGTTTCCCACCCTAAATTTCCTATCATGTTCTTTCAGGAGAACATTTTCCAATCCCTTAAAAGTCTGGGCTTTTACAAAGCTAACTGCAGGCAGTATGAGATCATTTAGTAAACTTAATTTTATCTGTCTTCTTTAAGGGAGAAATTCTCCATTGCAGGCTTAGTGCAATACAAAAATAAGACAGTTTCATGCTGGTTCAAAAACTGATCTCACTTTTCATCAGGTGGAAGCAGGACAGCTCTCACTTTTCAGAGATTTGCTTTGCAGATGAGTTTGCAGTTGGGAACAGGGATTATGTAATATCTTCTTCATACCCTCTTCTGGGTGGTTCATGCTCCACAGTTTGCTGCTATTTAGCTCTGACTTTGCAGAGAACATGTTGGGAATGTCACCTTCCGCTCTTTGTGCACATAGGAGAGAAGATAGTCTGGGGAGCTGAGATAAACTGGTTTAGTTCTGATGATTTCATCAGCTTCTGCAGTGCCTGCAGAGGAATCCAGAGCCCTGTCTGGGTGTAAGACTGCCTGAGCTGGGTGGGAATACAAGCAGGTGTCTCAAAACAGAGTAAGAAATATTGAACACAGCGATGAGGGAGGTGACTCGAATAATCTTGCGGGGTATGGAACCATATACTGAAGATCTCTTTTAAGAGCAGGTGATGACACCCTTCTTTTTTGAGGGAGCTGTGTACTAGATACCACTCCTGTAAAATGCCGTGAGCTTCATGCTATAGACTGATGTTTAAACCACCCTCCAGAAGTATGTAAGGCTGGATTCTGGTCTCTCTATTACTTGAGTGACTTCTAGTTCAGAATTCCCTGGGGATTTGCTTCATTACATTTTTGCTGGAGTGAAATATGTCAGCAGTGCGGAGAGGAGGACCTGGTTTGCAGAGCTCCTTGACTCATAAGGGTGCTTCTGACCCATAAGTCTCTCTCTTCCCCCCTTCTATTCAATGAATGCTGATTTCTCACTGCACAGTTTCAACAGCAGAAATATATTCAAAGAAGAGTAACTAGAAGGTTTTCTACCTACGTAAACTCAACAGTTGCTTTAGCAAGGCTACTAAGAGAGTTTTGAATTCTCTCTGTAAGAACAATGTAAATCTTGATCTCCCTTTTCCTGAAAGTTGCTTGTGTGCCTGAGCTTGTCTGCATTTGCTTGCAAGAAAACAGAAACAGCTCTGTTTCTGTTTTTTTGATTTTATTTAGTCCTAAAGTATTTTTTTCTCAGTACTGCCTTTTATTCACATTTTCTGTTACAAAAAAAGAAGATAAACATTTGAATAGATTACTGAATGTTAATACAGATATTATGTTAGGTAATTTAAGTCATTTAAGCTAAATTTTATGATCATGCCTTAGTTACTGGAAGGATAATCAGCTGAAGAAAGTGTACTGTACTAGCTGTGGAATGGCTAGAAAACATTTTGTGCATATAATGAATGAAATGCTTTTTTAACCCCCAACATCTGAATTTCAGATGAATGTGCAATAAGTTTTAAATTTTAAATTATTAGGCTATTTATAAAATACCTGAAGCATTACACTAATCTGACTTTAATATGACTGACCCCTGGACACGATACATTAACAGGGGTCAAGGTGATGGCAGACAATCTTATGACAATGATTTAAGGAAAAAGCTGGATATTTTTGAAAGGTATGGAGAAAGAAATAAAACATCAATTAATATTCAACCCATCAAGCACAAACACAACCCCTGTTTACCTTATAGATTCTTCAGGATGTGTTTTGTATTCCTTCTACGAGATACGATATTATTTATTTTCACATATCCAAAGACGTAACACAGAAAATGCACTTTAAGGCTTCTTTGGTTGCTCAGTCAAAAGGATGCAGGGCTGAAACTGAAAGCCTGTGTGATTAAGCTGAAAGAATCTTTAGGAAGAAGGTAACATAGAGAAAGTATGTCTGTCTGTACGTCTGTGAAGATACAGAGGAGTATTTCAATTCCTTTGTGGCATGACATTAAGAAGAGCCACAACTTCAGGTTGGGATCTCTAAGAAAGCTGGTGCAAGTTCAGTAATCTACTGCAAGTCATTTCCTTCACCTCTGGTTTGCCCATCCTTGCGGCCCTACTGCATCTGATCTCTAGACTAGAACTGTTAATCTTTATTCTAAGAATAATTGATTGTAGTGGGATGAGCTTGGCTGGCTGTCAGATGCCAACCCAGCTGATTTCTTACTTCTCTTCCTCAACAGGATAGGGGGAGAAAATACCCATCTTGTGGGTCAAGATACAGATGGGCAGATTGCTCATCAATTGCTGTCAGGCAAAAGAGACTCCACCTGGGGAAAATTAATTTATTGCCAATTAAAAAAGAGTAGGATGGTGAGAAATAAAGACAAAACTAAAAAGACCTTCACCTCCTCCCCCCTTCTTTACCAGATCAACTTCATTCTTCTTTCCTGACTCCTCTACATTCTCCTGTCTCCTGCAGCAGGATGGGGAATAGGGGTTGCAGTTAGTCCATAGCAGTTCCTCTCTACAGCTCCTTCCTCTACATACTTTTTTTTGATGCTCCATGGGCTGCAGCCCTTCAGGGTAAATCTGCTCCTGCACGGGCTCTTCACAAGTTGCAGTTCCTTCAGGAAATAACCACCTGCTCCAGTGTGGGGTTCTCTGTGGACTGCAGCCTGAATAGCTGCTCTAGCAATGTCATCTCCAAAGGTGATGCAGGGAAATACCTGCTTCACCGTGACCATCTCCACAGGTTTCAGGAGAGTGTCTGCTTCAGCACCTCCTCACCCTTCTTCATCTTTCACCTTGGTGTCTGCAGAGGTGTTTCTCTCACATAGTTTTCCCCTCATCTCTCACAACTGCTGCACAGCAATTTTACTGTTTCTTAAGCACAGTTTCACAGAGGTGTCACCATCTTATCTGAGGGGGTCAGCTGAGCCCCGTGGTGGGTCCATAGGAGTTGACTGGAACCAGCAGTACTGGAACCAGCAGTATTTGGCACAGGGCAGCCCCAGCCTCTCCTCACAAAGGCCACCCCTGTACCACTGCCAGTACCTGGGCACTTGCACTTCATACATTAATATTGAACAGAAAATGAATTTGAGGGAAAAAAGAAAAAAAAAAAGTGATTACTGGTTGCTATTGCAAATCAAGAAGAACAGCCCTGTTCTGGACATCTCTGCCTGTTTCACTCATCTCTCAACATTCCTTCGATTTATCTGAGCCTGAATGGTGCTTTCTTCATTTCTGCTTCTCCCTCGGGTCTGCACACTTCTTGCCAGCAGTGCAAGATGAGTATGTTCTCTCCACCCATTCCTTTCTCTGGTCTGCTTACTTCCATGCTGTTCTACCCAATTCATGAAATTACTTTTTCCCCCTCCTGCCTTCTTCTCTCCTAGCCTGATGTCGGCTTTGCTGGCACTGTTTCCAGACCAGGAGTCCAGGAACTCTTCTGCCTAATGAGCTTTTCATGCCTCTGATATTCCTGAGCCACCAGACAAAGCCTTCGGTAAAGACTCGTATGTATAGAAAAAGGCTGAACAATTGATTTAGTTCATTTAACACTATTATTTAAAAAAATTATTTTTCTTCCCTGGGTCTGTTCTCAGACTTCTAACAACCCCTAGTGCCACCTCTAATGAAAAACACTTCCAGTCTCAACCCCTTATTAACCAGCCGGCTCTCGCTGGCCGGGCTGTGCTTCTTTCATCTGCCTGCGCATCCAGGAACCAGCAACTGCTTTTTATCCAAATTCCTCCCTTTCCAAGGCTCCGCTGTGATCTGAGAAGAAGCTAAGCACAGACAAGCGACCTGAGGCCTCCATCAGCTCCTCTCAACTTGCCCCCTGACACGGACCACCCCGTGCCGGGCTGAAGTGCTTTTTTTCTCCCTTTCTTTCTTCCTCATTGCACAGACTGGCAGTTAAGACAGATTTAGCTGTTGCACCAGATGATGTGATTACCCAGATTGCTTGGCTGTGGTTTTATTTCTCAGGTAAATGAAAATGTAAGGCTGTAGAGTGTAAGACTAAAACAGTGTGTCAGTGAAGCAGACTCTCTAAATTATTCTTTAAAATTCGAGTGAAAGCTCAAATGCATATTTAGCAGAGTGGATAAAATAAATTACTTTTGAAAGTGAGTAGCTGCAGGAGTCTCTGGAACTGGGAAGTTAGTTTTGAATCAGAATCAGACATCTACCCTAGACTTTCAATGCCACCAAATACTGAGACCAAATTGAAACTGTCAGGAAGGGACAATTAGCCAGAATAACTTACGTGATAGGATTTTAAACGGGATGAGGATATTTCTTGCTGGCTTTAGAGACTATATTAAACTATACATTGCAGTGCTGACACTGAGGCTCCCTGCAGAGCTGAATACTCTCATGATGTGTGGCTTCAGACTCTATGAAAGCGGCTCTTAACTGTCTATTTGCCACTAACAGCTTGAAGTCAGGCTGTTGTGAGGGCTGGTGGCCATGAGGCTCCTCTGTGGTCCGTCAGGACAGTGTCCGGCAGCCAGAGCTCATCCCACTGCCCCAGCCCTGGGCATTGGGCACCTCCCTGGGGATGGTCCAAGGCTGGGCCAGGACATGGGCATGGGTGGGTCTGGATTAGTGGGGCCCATGGCTGGGCAGGGCAGGGTTGTGGGCAATTGGAGACCGGCTGAGATAGGGTCCTGGCATATAAGCAGGGTTGGGGGAGATCCCGGGAGCGAGCAGGAACAATCTGACCTGGCAGTGCCTCAGGGCCATGACACTAACATGAGCTGCTGACCTGTAAAGCTGCATACAGGGCAGTCTGCCTTTTTGTTCTGGAAACCTTTCTGTACAGCAAGCCTGATAAAGGGGCTGTTTGGGTATCCACCTAAATCACGCATCTGACTTCCTACAGCTGAGCTGTCAATACAAGTATTCACCCAGGCCATGGGCTCTGTCTCCTCCATCCTTGCTCAGGTTGTCAGAAGGTGTGAAGTTGATGGGGGAGTAACTACTCTCATTAGCAAATGGTTTTTGACTAACTTTATTCAGATAGTTCATATGAAGTTTAGGTGCAACTGCAGGACTTAAGTTGTAATATATGGTAGCATAAAGGTGTTGCTTAAGCAATGGAATGTGGAAAACAAGCTTGTCTGATGGTCTTAATGTGAAAAATAAAATTATGGCAAGCAAGAAATAATTGTAGTTACTCATTAGTCATTTGCACTTCAGCTGGATTATCCGGAATGACCTGACAGCTAATGGTCACTCGCTGGACTACATGTGACACTTTAATAGTATGATCATTGTGTTATGGCAGTAATTTTTGTGGGGATTTGCAGATATAAGAAAACTGCTTTCAAGTGGACAGGAGAACTTTTCTTAAATGGTCACACTCATTTCTCCAGAATTGTACTGTAAGTCATCCTCTTTGAATCAGAAGCTCACGATGGCATTGTGTCCTCTGTAAAAATGACACTTCAAACGAAGCCATATCAAAGTACTTTTGAATGATGAACACATAATATCTTCATAGACGGCTATCTGCTGTAATTATCCTGAGAGAATTAAAAATCAGTCCCTGAGCCTACTTGGGAAATAGATTCTGTTTGAATAATTGTATCATTTGAAGAGTTTAGTTCCTATCTGCCTCAAAGGCTTTTTTTAAAAAAAGTATTAGCTTGAAAAATAGATATTTAATACTGAAACAAAAGTACTGAAAGTTTCAAGCCTCCAAGGTTAATCCAAATCAAAAAAATCAACCAAATTGACAAGGTTGTGAACATCCTCACAATTCAGTAGTATTACAAATAGGTCTCATGATAAATAGATGTTTTAGGAGCCTTTTATTGTTTTCCTTGCCTGTAATTTTAGATGACACTATATGAAGTATCTTGCTTGAGATCTTTAAAAAGCGAAGGTTAACATTTGCCTCAACTCGTTATAAAAAAACATTATAAATAAATATTGCTTGCCTTTAAAGGTGCTCTGCACTTCAAGTCAAACTTCTTTTTCAGTTACCTAAATATTGTTTGATAATCTGAAATTTTGTTCAGCTAATAGGAGTCCAAGATATCTATTTTTCTGAAAGTCTTTCCCAGGACCATAATTCCTGGTAACAAGATTTCTCTCATATAAATAAACTCTAAACTATATTTCCTCACAAACAAACTATATTTGTCTTGCTATTATTTTGTGAACAAAATAAAACTGCTCTGCAAGTCTATCCCTCACTGACATAGCGACTGCTTCAGTGGAATTAATTCCCCCGGGTGCCTTTATCAGATCTGTTCACTTTGTTCCTGAACATGGAGTTCAGTTCAAAACAACAGAAACCGAGGAAGAGCTTTTTTTCTTTGGTTTTGCAGTAAGTGACTAGCAAATGTTTTGTTGCCACAGGCATATGAAGTTCTGTGGGCCCTTCCAAATGAAACATCAATTGGTGTGTTTCCTGTGATTTTCAAGGGACTGGATTTTCCTTCCAGGCTTATTAGCTTCTGGTAGGATCCCAGATGAACTCGTGTCTCTCAAAGCTAAGGTACAGTTCTGATAAACAAACACTTGTAATTTTAAGATGAATGTTCTCTTCCAGATGAAGAGAAGTCCCAAACTCTGAGAAAAGCGTTAATATATGCATTAATATATCAGAGTAGAGTTTCAAGAGTGACTTCAGTACAATAAGACGACGACTTCACAAACCATGGCTTAAAGAATCTGTTTCAAGAGCAACAAAGGGAAATACATGGAGACATAAGTATGTGAAACAGAAAGACTTACTTGTTTGGAGAACTGCATAACACCTAAAATGCAAGCCAAGTTTACAGCCAATTAGGAGACAGTGTAGGGAGATTTACCCATCTGCTGACATGCCACAAATACTGGCGGATTTAAAAATGAAGATCTTCCTGGGAGCTTTTTTATTGAGTAATATTTTGTGCTCTTCCTGACTCTGCCTCCCCCAAAAGAAAGTATTTTCAAAAGAATGTTCTGTTTAACCATAACTAGTACGAATTGAAAAAAAGAATAATATATAGTGTCTTTTGAATTGTATATTGACTCTTTTATACAACTCTTAGGCTCAGCTTGAGATCGAATACTGTGATGTACATTTCAGCTGCATTGCAAAGGCATAGGATTTGCATTTCTTACAAATTCACTCAGAGAACAGGGCAAGATCTTTTGTCCTGAACACATTAAAAATGGAGAAAAATGTACTGTCCTTGTAAATATACAGCCTTACTATCTCTGTGTTTCATCTTAGATCCCCTTAGGTAGCAGCTTTTTCCCAATCTTACTGTCTGTCTGGTTATTAAACAGTAACAGCCATTGAGTTTCTACCACCAGTTTAAAGACGTTAACATCAAACCACCAGTTTGGGTGTTGCTCGTGTATCCTAACATGAACAGATGCTTTGGGATGTTGTCCTATGTGTACCCACAGATGAGACCAGGTAGGCTACAAAGAATAACCTACCAGGAATGTCAGGTGGGAACCAGGTCCAGACAGTGCTTGGATCTCATGGCAATCCAAGATGCAACGTCAATAACTGCAGAAGCACTTTCAAGTCAAAGGAAACAGTGTGGGATAAAACTTGTCAAAAATTTACTGCCCAAGTATTGAACCCTTGTTTTAACAAGCTAGATTGAAAAAAATCTCACTGGGTCATAACCTACATAATGGGAGCTGCTCTGTGTTTTACAAGGAAACAGTGGCTGGAGGCTTGGGGGTGATGCTGGGAAGACAGTGGGACAGTCTGGGATGGAGCAGATGGGTGCTGGGTTACTGGAGGGCCAAGAGAAAAAGGATCAAAGCTGAGCTTGTAGGATGGATTTTGTATCTTAAGTTCTTATCTTAGGTGCCCTAAGGGTCTTAGGCTAAGGGGGAGGTGGAGGTGTAGGTAATGAAAAGGAGTGAGTGAGTCCTTGGTGAGCAGTTTGTGCCCCACACTGCGTGTCTGAGGGCTCCTGGTGAAGTTCTGGGGCCGTGGCAAAGGAGTGCCACCACTCCTAGCCATTTCTTGAGGCTGCAGCATAGGCAGGGTAGTGGGGAAACCCCTAAGACAGGTTAGATGTCTGGGATGGGAATAGGAATGGTGCTTCATCCAATGTTCTCTCCTTTGGCCACTCTCTTGGCGTGGCCAGGCAAGGTAGGAGCCCAGAGCCTTCTTGCAAAGCAAAGTGCTGACAGTGCAGGGATGAGAGCTGGGCGCTGGCTCCTACAGCCTATGAGTGACTGCTCCCTCTTCCCTGGGTCTGGGGATGCTGTCAGCAAGTTCCTGAGACCGTTGTGTAGATGAGGGCAGTCAGATGAGGGCTGAAGGCAGACAGGTCCAAGTTGTGCTGTTTCCTCCAGGCTGAGCCACACATCTCAGGACTAGTGGTAGAAGAAAGCTGCAGCTGGTGGCCCCATGGGGGCCTGCTATATCTATGACCATGTCCACCCCCAGCTTGGGCTCTCACGTATGTCCCTTTCCTAGTCCTAACTGCCAGTATCTGCACAAGACAAGGAGTCCTTTGCAAAGGACTCTATACAGGATTTCAATTATAATGTTCGAGTGATTGATCTTGACATGAGTCTGTCTTGAATGTTCCTCTTTGCAGTGCTAAATGTACAGTGCTTTCTTCCATGATTAGTTCTTCATGTTTAGAAGTTATGAGGTTAATAATTTATTGTACGTATTTTATTAAAATTTACATTTGGAGAGGCTGGTGTGAACACGGAGACTTTGCATCTGTAGAGTTAAGAGTGGACTTCCTCACAGGATGCAGTGACTTCTAACACGGTGGAGGCTACTTAGTCCTCTTGGCTATATATCTGTTGTAGGGAAGTGGATGGAAAATAAAGGGAAGGTACATTTAGTAGGCATTTCATGCGTAGCAGAGTTAACACAAGGGCTGTCTAAATCACAATTTTCTGTCCAATATTTTTTGTCATTTTGAAGCTCAGCTGTGTGCACGGGGTGTTACACTACTGTAGGTCTTTTGTTTTGTCTTGTCTTTAATATTGTATAATTTTATTTTATTTTTTTCAGATCAAACAGTCGTTTCCTGCTGTGTAGCTTTACATCTGTTCTGCTTTTGATGGAAAGGAAAAAAATCTCATTAAAATAAATGTGTGACTATATCTGAACTCCCTTTTGAACCTGCTTTTTATGGATAAACTTTATTTTTTTGCATTGAACATACAGGTTTGAAAAACTTTCATTTTAGTATCTTTTTCTTATTTAAGATATTTTCTTTGCTTGGTTCTATAGAAGCTTTCAGGCTTATTGCCTCTATATCTGTAAGCCTAAATCCATCTGAATACCTATGGTTTGCTCCGAGTTCCACGTATCTTGAAATTCGTGTTCTTTCTAGTGCTCCATCAGAGTAAATTCTTCTATTATTCTGTTAATTCTGATAGATTTTATCTTTTCCTCTCCTTGTTCTAGCCGTGCCTTGCCTTTCTCAGCTTCACGGCTGTCACTTACTAAACATTCTCTCTGGAACAGCTGAGTATCTCCACTGAATTATCGTGAGGTTAACTCCTCACCATATGCTCTGGACTGCTTCAGAATGTTTTGCTGTTGAAAACTATTCTGCCTCAAAGTTTTGTGACTCTGGTAGCATTTTGGCAGGGACAATTCAACATTTCTCACCAGGATTTTGTAAATTACAAACTTTGCTTTGAGGCAAACTTCCAGTCTGGTTAGATGATTCTTTATCTAGGTGGATGATTTCCTTGGAGGTCTTTGAATTTTTGTCTCTTGTATTTCGATTTTTATTAATTTTTTTTGTTGTTGTTGTGGCATGCTTAGTAAGACATGGCTGAACCAAAGTTCTTTCACTCTCTGCGAAGCTTTATTAAAACAAACTGGCCCAGGGACTTCCAATGTGGAACTGGCAAGCTCAGAAATTCTCTTCGCTATTTCAGACCTGGCGGTGGGGTTTTAAAGTTCAAAACCTGTCTTTGCTGTCACAACAACTTATGTTCGTAAAAATTCTTCAGTCACTAAAAATAGCCTTTAAACCAAAATACCTTCTCTTGGAGTCACACTCCAAAAATTATTTTTGAAACTTAGAGTACACTAGCTGCATGATTTTAAAGCGACTAGATGTTAAAAATCAGTCAGGAATTTGCTCTTTCAGCAAAATCCAATTACATGTCCCTATTTTCTATTTTATCATAGACTGCTATATAAATGTGCAATTTAGAAAAAAATGTTCGTTTCATTGTGATTTAAAGAACAGAATTTTAAAGTAGTATACACCTGAAATGGAAATGATTGATACAAAATGAGTTGGCATAAACTCATCTCTGGGGTGATGCAATGCCTGACGCAGAAGAGTTACATTTGGATTTTTCTGCAATGACAAAAGATGGTTAAGAGACAGTTATTTTGTAACTTGCATTAAAATTGTCAGCAGAACTAACTCAGTAATATTTCTGGAGGTCAGGATTTGTGTGTGAACTAAGTTTTTATGCAGTCTTTGGTAGCCCTCTGAAAATCATCGACAGTATCCTACAAGTATCGCATTACTTTGGGCATAATTGCTGGTATTTTTAATTCTGCAAACTGATGTTGCACAGCACCCCATATGTGTGCTTCCATAATCTTCATTTTTTACAGAAGCATTTACCAGTTCCAAGTTGGCCTGGCACAGCAGAACATCTTCTTAAATGTACTCCGCAATTCTGGGCTTCGGAATGCAAAAATCATGGGGTCGATGATCGCATTGCACATTATGAGCGTCCCATTCACGTGGAAAATGGACATGTAGCAGGCACAGTAAGGGTTATGTGGGCAAAACCTTGCTAAGAGGATGTGAAGAACAAAGGGGGCCCAACAGCAAAGGAAAACTCCAAGGAAAATAGTCAGCGTAATGGCTCCTTTCATGTTAGTTCTCTGGTGGACTATGCTGGTCGGCAGGGAGGCGATCTTTTTAGCGTGAGATCGAGCCAGGAGGAACATATGGACATAGAGGCACAGTATGAAAAACATCATTAAAGGGAATAGGATGGTGAAGGGAATGACTGTTGCTGCTTCATAGGAGAAGAGGGCAATGGCAATGCTACTGCCAGCACAGAACGTCCAGATGATTGCCAAGATAACCAAGGCCCTTCTTAGTGTCATGATGTTATGGTACCGCAAAGCGTAGAAGATAGTGATGTATCTGTCTGCTGCAATAGCCAACAAGCTGAAAATCGACCCCAGCAAAGACAGAATGAACATGGAATCCATGGCGTCATCCAGCTTTTTCTCAAAGTCCCCGCGACGTGTCAGGTACCCCATTTTGCACAAGATGATAAAGATGTTCTCCAGAGTTTTGTACAAGCTACCTAACATGTCTGAAATGGCTAAACTGCAAATGAAGAAGTACATGGGCAAGTGCAAATTCTTATTTCTAACAACAGCAATAAGAACAAGCAGATTTTCCAGTATTCCAACAGCAGCAACAGTGAAAAAAACTTCCTCGGGCACCACAACCTGGATGCAGTCAGTGATATTTAAGGAAAAATCACTTGTATTTTTGAGAGAAGGAATGCTTGTCTGCTCTGGCT
This sequence comes from Baryphthengus martii, assembly GCA_013396935.1. NCBI lineage: Eukaryota > Metazoa > Chordata > Aves > Coraciiformes > Momotidae > Baryphthengus > Baryphthengus martii. The sequence goes on along the minus strand of VWZK01001859.1, from coordinate 8,837 downwards.
GTTCGATTAGGTTGGAAGGTCTCTCAGTGCTCATTTCTTCTGGTTGTGGAAAGATTTTTGTTGTTCGATTGTTGTTTTTTAAGCCTGGCTTTATTCTGAAGCTGACCTGTCAGTCAGATCATTCTTCCTTTGATGAAGCTTTCTTCTTCATCTGGAGCAATTTAAAGAGTTAACTGAAATGTTTGGAATTTGTCCTACAATAAAACATGTAGAAAAATAAACATCAGGAAGAAATTTACCACAGAGGTAGGGCAAAAAAACCCATTTGAAATATTACCCATTGAAGTGGTATGAACATACATCAGCAGCAGAGAGAGGCAAAGTTGGTTTGGATAAAATAAGGGCTGCCACAAGCTGCTCCGAGCCTTGAGGAAAACAAAGTGTAAATTCTCTTTTAGCTTCAAAGCAGTTTTCCAAATTAGATGTAGTTTTCTTTCCCAGTGAGCATCCCACATTTACTGAAACTGATCTGACAGACTTTAAGATTTTGGCAATCTTCACTGGCACAGCTGTTTGCTTTGAGAAAGTCTGGTATTTCTCACAAGATTTGCAGTATTATTAGAAACAAATAAGACCAATGCCAAGATAAACTGTTGTCCAGGATGGTAACATGTTTACCACCACAGTGTTGATGGTGAAATGAAATGCTCTCAATTTAGATGGGAACATTTGTAAATATTGAGGTTTTCTGAGGCATGTTAGATAGCAGAGTGAGGCTTCCTTCTCATTTGAATTGAAACTGCCTTTTGATTTGATGAACATATTTCTAATGTAGATGAAGATCTTTTCTTGGCTGTATTTTACAACTATCTAAAAGAACCAATGTTTAATTCAGCCTCAAGATGATGTTTTCCTTTCTCTGTAATGATCCTGATCTAAACTACATCAAAGCATATAGGAATCTTTCAAAAGGATTAGGCTTTTTAGGCTTTCCAGCCTTTTCATTATTGCATAAATGGATAAAATGTTAATTTAGCTTGAATATTACCCATAAACAATAAGACTTATTTTTTGTTCTCATTTTTTGGGCCTCAGTTGTGAAATACAGATGCAGATGCTATTTGGAAAGTCTCATTTTTTAAAGCACTGATTTATTCTCCCTCTGTTTTAAAGTTTAAAACAGCATTGTTTGACACTTTCCTATCAGTAAGTCTGGAAATTCCTGTGGACATTTCTTCCTCAGCAGGGTTGCCAAATGCCATAATGCACCCTGTTACTATTTCAAAGGCAGAGGTAAAAAGTTTTAATCATTTTGTATACAAACAATGCTCTCTGGAAGCATTAATAATTGGGACTGCTGAGCTGCTGCTTGAATGTGATGAGCCTTCCTGCAGGGGAGTGTGTTTGGCCACATTATGAATGGCATGATACAATTATAATTTCACAGTAGCTTCATGTTAAATACAGCATTTGGTTAGAGCAGAGAATCCTAGAATGATAGAATCATAGAATGGTTTGGGTTGGAAGGGACCTTAAAGATCATCTGGTTCCACTCCCCCTGCCACAGGCAGGGACACCTCCCACTAGAGCAGGTTGCTCAAAGCCCCATCCAGCCTGATCTTGAATTTATAAGAGACAGCTTACAAGGGCTTTAGTGCAGTTACAGCAAACTGAATAATTACTTTATACCACTTACTGTTGTTTTCAAGCAATTAACAGAAAGCCAGAAAAAGACATTCTTATTTCAGAGCTTCTCATTTCAGCATATACCTGTCTATTGCACAACATTTTGTTGGTGTTCCATCAAGGATCTTGATAATTATCTCCTTTTCTGATGCTTCAGTGCAGTGCACAGTCATATTTCTGTCTTAGAGCTCTCAGACAGAAATATCTGTGCATACAGTATTGCGCACAGGCAATAAATCCAGTGCTTGATTTATCCAATACACATTGCACCACACAGTATATGCAGTAGAAGTCTCACATTTACAGGATTCTTTCACTGCTACAGATCTACCTGGTAGTGTGCATGAAGTAGTTTAACACATAAACAGTGTAGGACAGACAGACTGCATACGGGATGTAAAGATGTTGTAAAGCTGATGTTGTAAATGTAAGCATGTTAAAAAAGCTAAAGGAAAAAGAAGACACCTCGGAGCTTGGATGCATATTTCCCCTGGCTACAGAAATTAGAGGCAAGGTCATGTCACACAAAGTCATAAATAATAATCAAGCGAAAAAAAAGTTTACTCTCCTGTGGTGTCTGCACTACCAGAGACAGCTTGAACTCAACAGATTTTCTCTGCACTGTCGATACCTTCCCCATTTGCTTCCGCACCGTATTGCCCAGATAAAGGGTTTGTGCCACTCACCAACACCACCCTCTGAAAGACCTCAGGTTTGTCTTTTTGCAGGTATCTGCAAAGTCAACCTTTCACAGCTAGTGCTCGTGTCAGAAATGTGAAAAACAGAACACAACAATTTAAGAATAAGAAAGTGCCTTATAATGCAATCATTCTTCCCTGGCAACGGTTGAACTGTTTGGATTTTACCTTTTTTGAGGTCATTCGTAGTCTAAGAATAAGTTTGCCTGGAGGTAGCAAGAAATGTAGAACAATCAAAAAGCAATAAATGATAAAAAAAAGCAATAACTTAAAAAGTTTGAAACACATCTGCAAATGTAGCTGTATCACAAAAGCAGCAAAATCCTCAACTCATTCTTTTTCATGTTTAAATTAGATCCTGGAGGAAGAAATCAACAGCTCGGTAGCACTGGATATTCAGAAACATTATTTATCTTGAAAGAAGCAATCCCCTGAGCTGATCTAATGGGCCATGAGCTGATGGCAATAGTGATGTTACTAAAAATTGCATATATTTATAACGCTATCAGCAAATTCTATTCAATTTGTAGTTATCTAAAGCAAGATGAAGCAGGAAACAGGGAGACTGGAAATCAGGACCAGAAACTGTACTGACAGTATTGTACAGATTTAGGAAACAAATCGAGTTCAGATTACCTAGAATACAGATTATCTGTCAATTACAGTCATTCACCATGATTATGGCTCTTCACAATCCTCTGATACTTGCAAAACACGTCCGCACTCTTCTATATTGCACAGCTAAAAGCCAACCCCAGTACTTCACCTTGTGATGAGGCTGAGAATGCTGCTCTGGGTGCTGGGAGCTCCCAGCACCAGGCAGGATTAGCCTTGGACAAAAAGCATAATTCTCTCCTGTGTGTCCAGTGCCTGTTGATTACAAAAATTCAATTTTCTCTGTAGTAGAAATGCAATGACTTAGGACCTGAAAGGTCTGAGAGTAATAGGTCTGTGCTTGATTTTTTTTTTTTTTTTAATGGGATCAAAACTTATTCATTAGATAAACAACACAGTTCCCTCAATCCCAAAATGTTAAATAAACTGGCCTAGTCAGCTGTAGTAGCAACAGTTGTAATTTCAGCTAAAACCATAATGATGAGATAGAGCAAGGAAATTATATACTGTGAATACTATATAATTTCCCAGCTTTTTTGCATCTATTAATTTTCTACTAGAAAACCATACCTCCCCTTGCTAGAGGGATCCCAAGCTGTATTTGCTCTGCAAACAGCTGGCAGTAAATAAAAACTGAGAGGGTATTGAATAGTCTCTTCTGCTTTTGAACTGGACAAAACAGCTGGGACAACTAGCCAAGGGTGTAGATGCAATGATTTGTTTCTAGAACCATAAAATGTATTAATTCCTTGTCCTTCTTTCTTTCTATCTATCTATCTACCTATCTATCTATCTATCTATTTTTAAAATAGTAATTAATTAGGAATGATAAGAACAAGTGTTTCGTGTTTCAGACACAGGATCTACGGTATACTTCACAATCTATTCAGTGTGTACAGCGGTACTTATTTGTCACTTGAAATACCATGACCTTTTCCCAATCTAAAAAAGTCTCCAGTGTATTAACAAATGCCTTCTGATGTCATTTTATCTACCATTTTATCCCGAAAGGTATCTAGTATATAAACTCTCACTGGTTTAAATAGAAGTACCTCAAGCATCAGGGCACTTGGTAATTCATTCAGCTTGGTTCATATTCTAAAACTTGGTCACAGTGGAGGATTAATCCCTTGTGGAGGCGGCTGGACAAGCTGTGTGACTAATTGTGCTGCCTGGTGCTGCTTAGGGCAACCTTCTTTTTCTGAAACTGATGGCCTGAGTCCTACGGATGGGGGCTATGCACTTTTTCAGTCACTTCCATTCAAGCTGTTTCAATTTTGTACCAAAATACGTTTGACAAAAAAACAATGGACAATTACCTTTTCTCTTGTTTCCAGCTTTTCCAGACACACCAGCAGTTTATGAAGGAAACAAGGCACTTAAAAACATTGCTGGGGAGACTTAGGCGTTTCACATTACAAACTTTGTTCGGCCAACACTGACCAAACCAGCAGTTGCGATGGCAAAAGAGTGACAGAATTAATTTCCGTCCTATACTGAATGTGAACAGTCTCAGTTGCTTGACTTTAGCTCTAACAGAAGGATCTCTTTTTGGGGAAGGTCTTTCAGAAACACAAGTTTCCCCTGCCTTCTGCTGTAGGTACAGGCTAGAAAAAAAGTACCGTGTGTTCAGAGAACAGTGGGAGACCTGGACTCTGTGTTTATGCTTCATTGCTCAGTTGCTAAACCCTTTATACTCTCATTAAAGTAAACACATCATATGAAAAATTAATTTAATACAGAATATATTGATTTTGGTATTGATATAAGCACAGACCTTTTCCTTCTAAGTATTCCCCCCCTTCTTTAAAAATACAGTCTAGGAAAAACAGTATCAAATAAGGATGTGTGAAAACTATGAAGGAAAGTTAAGATACTATAATAAATGGTGTTTCATCTTATCATCAGTTGAAATTTTATAGACCACTCCAACTGGTATCCATAATCTATTAGATCATTTATTTTTTTGCTTTGATCTCCCTCTAGTGTTCAACAGAATAGGGTTAGCCAGGTATCAATGACTGATCGCAGCTATTCTCTTCCTCCCATGTGCGGACACGCGATATAAAATTATGTAGCCTAATCTCAAGTTCATGACCTGGCATCAGATCTAAATAAATGTTTGTTGTATAAGAGTGTTCACTGCCATACGTCTTGGAGATTTACTGCATCAGAATAATGAATATATGTCCCATAGGATTTTAGTGTCTACTGCTTTCTTAGAAATAACTTCACACTGATAGAGACAGTACTTTTTGAAGAAAATAGCAAAGACATAAAGAAGGGGATACAAGCTAAACACAGAAAAAATATTGCTGCATCTAAAGCCATATACCAACTGGGCTAATTACCAGCAAGATATGTCCCACATAATTGTAACTCCCGCTTCCTTATAAGCAGTGTTTCTAGAGTGAAATTAGGCTGCAAACTACCCTAGTTGAAGTTTTACATGTCAGATATTTACCTATATGTTGAAGAGAATTCTATATACTAAATTTTTTTCCTGACTTTGGAAACTGTATAAGAAGAATTTTCTGACCAGATCAGAAGCTGGACAGATTGGAGGTCTTGCAAAGAATACAGATGGAGAAAATCTGAAAGATAGGTTTATTTCTTATGGATACTTCTCCATTTCCCCTTAAGATCAGCACTGAAGTAACACAATTATGTGTTTGCTTTATGAATAACGAAAAATGTGACATTCAGAAGAGATTGCCTCATTTGTGTTCAAGGTTGAGTATAGTCAATATTCCCTGATTTTGTTGCCAACAACAAAAAATACCATAAAGCATCTAAGGTATGAGGAAACCTATCGACCAGGACTGTATGACACTAGCATAGCTTCACTCAAAACGGAGCCCTCAGGATTTCCGCAAAGATACCAAAAGGAAGAAAAGTAAATACGATTAAGAAAAGATGGACTGAGGTCTTGATATACTTAGAAAAACTCTTTGCAGCAGCAGAGAGGAAAAGGAATAATTTAGGATATTTCTGAATGAAATGACAAGAACCATTACAATGACGGCGAGAAAAGTAAAGCTGAAAAGTCAGGAAATGTTTTGTAACTGATTAACTCCTCGTGGCAACTGGTGTTTTGCCTCCTTACCCTGTACTTGAACTTTGGAGGGCCCTTCCCACCGGTGGAGACAGCACCTAAGGAGAGGGAACTTTTATTTAATATTTAACAGACAGCTATCAGCAAAGGGAATGAAATCCAGTGCAGGTTTCACCTTGTCTTTGCAGCTGGACAATGTATGTGATCATGAGCATCTGGATTTTTTTTTCAAACACCTGAAGCTGCTGTTGCTTTGTAAAGTTGTGATACATGAAAAAATGCAACTATTAGTCTGTTGCAATCGGTAACAACTTAATATATCAAAGGGAAAAAAAACCCCAAAACAACAACCAACAATCCTGCTGCACATGATGCAAGTAATTGCTTTGGAAGGGATGTACTTATGTTCTTTGGTCACATCCTTCACTCTAGTAGATCAGTCTTAATCCACTGGAATGACTCAGGAACAAGTCACAATGCTCAATGCCTCCTAAATATATATTTCTTTATTAAGATTGTAGTAGGCTGATTTATGTGCTGTTTTTTTTAAAACATTAGTTGCTGTGCTCCAGACTTCACAGTCTGCTTTTATTACACTATTCTTTTGTATTTGCTTCCAGAATAAATTAAGCCTATTTATAACTTTCCACAAGGAATGAAAAATAATAGTGAATTTGAATACAGAACAAATAGTTCTCTGGGATCATTGTGAAAATCAATCAAGAGGCCTTCAAGTGACATTTCTGAGGCCACTACTCTGTTCTTATTCTTTCCAGTAAATCATTACATTTGGCAGCAATAGTGCCATCACAGAAATCTTGTTATCAACAAGCATCAAGGAAATCTCCTGTACAGAAAAGCATTAACTATTTCTTGAAAAAGTATTTCTGTGTTTCTACTCTAAAGAAAGCATCTTCCTAGGTGTTTTTTTTAGAAGTCACCCATCTTTTTCTCTGCCTATGATTCTTCCAGGAGTTGTAAACAAAACAGCACTTAAAGTCGATGGAACCATTAGAACAATATTTTATATTTTAAAAGGTAGGAAATGAGGGTGTGGATTTATAGCACACCCATTGCTGTCCAAGTGCACTATCCTGTAAACCCAGGTATGTTTTATTGACAAAAAATGCGTGAAAGGTACAGGATTTTCTTTCCTGAGAAATACTTAAAAATAATATTGTGCTTTTTATCTTGCCACTGAGCTAATATAATTACACCTGTTTATGCTAAAAAGTAAGACAATGATTAAAAAATGAATTCAACAGGTGGTTGCTTTCCCTGGGAAACTTATAGGTGAAGAAAACATCTCTTCAAGATGTGTCTTCTCAGAGCCATCTTCAAGCCCATCTGTCTGGGAGGGACAAATAATTAATATGAAAACAAATGTGGGAAGAATCAAATTGAAATTCTGCATAAAAATCTGCTTGCATTTGGAGTAGTGGCCACATAAAGCTTTAGCGTGGTTGCATGTCAGCATCCAATGCTGGCACGGATTCTGTTACAGGTAGAGCAGACAAAGTCTCATTGGAAAAGGGGTGCTGTCATCAAAACCTGCCTCTGGAGAGCTGTGGGAGGTTTATGAAGGTACCTCCAATTAGGTCATTCTAGCTTGTCTTTTCCATGCATTAGGCTGTGGAGCCCCACAGCTTCCGTTTCTGCACAGGTATCCCTGAACTAGGTGTATATCTGCGCGTGTGTAGGGGGTGTCATTTGATTCTGCTTCTGGTCTAAAGAAAAGCTCTAAAAGCAGAGTTGGAGGATAAATGCTGGTTCAGGTATCTACAACAACATGTATTAAATACAGGCATTTCCCCTGCCCCAACTTTCCCTGTGGTCCCCTCCTTCATGGACGTCAGAGACCTCTGCTGTTCTCTGCCTTTGCTGTGCGCTGCAGAATGGCACAGGTTTAAGTATCTAAGAGCACTGGCAGTTAGAGTGCACCAAACCACACAGTCTTCTGCCAGTTATACTCCTGAAAATCTATAATAATATCAGGTAGATCAATGAAATTGCTCAGTATTTACACGGGAGTAAGTGAGGAGAGAATTCAGTCTCCCTGCAGCAGAGTGAATGCTTCAGAGCTGTGCCTGGCAGGAATAGCCCTCCTTGCATAATTCCCAGTCCAGATCCAGAAGAAGACTAATTGATGACCAGTTAGAAAGTCTCTGAGAGATTTATGACCCCTGGCTGATGCAGTGAAAAAAATTGAGATGAAGCAGGGAAAGTTGTACCGAAAAGACAAATATTTCAGCAGAAGCTTTCTTACTATATAGATTAACTTCTTCTGGTGGTAAAGAGGAAAATCTTACTCCAGCTTCATCAAATAGGCATAAAGTGCCCGCTGGAATTTTGCTTTAGAGAAGAATGATTGTAAGATGAAAGACTTTAGGGAACATTAGAAGCATGGCACTTCCTTCCACAAATAAAATTGCATCTTTCACTACTTTCTGAGTGTTAGATAGATTCAGTAAACCTCCACTTACCTGCTAGTGAAACAACTTGGCAGTCGGTGTGCTAGTAACTCTGGGAGCAAGATTACTTATAAAGGAAATGAAGCCAACATGGTCTTTGCGTAAAGGAAAGCCTGGAACATCTAAATCAAAGAGAGAGACACTTGTCTCACTGGCATAACCTTGACTTAGGGTCACTTTGAAATAAATCACCCACTGCGTTTGAAAACATTTATAAGGAGAAAAAAAAAATACAAGGTGCCCAGCCAAAGGGAAAATATTCTATATTTCAGCAGGATCACCCTTTCAGCTACTCCTGATCTCTATAACCTCTCCTTTTAATATATGACAGACTGTAAATCAAGGAGTCAATTCAGAGAAAGGTGATGGTCC
>VWZK01001856.1:80145-91212 GCA_013396935.1 Baryphthengus martii | reverse complement strand
TAAAAATAAAAATAAAAATAAAATAAACATAAATAAAATAAACAAAAATTGAAAAAATTGAAAATAAAGATAACATTCAAAAAAAAAAAATACCCTAACAATCCGAACACAGGAGAACCAAACAAAATGAAAAAGTCCAATTTCCCAACTCAGCACTGTTTTTATTAGGTATCATAAGCCACAGACTGCTGTAAACAACATTCCCTTTCCTATAAAGAGTCATGGTCTAAAAGACTGCAGGTTCAAAATGCTTCACTTGCAGAAATCACTCGCAGGATCAGGGCCTGGTCTCATAACCTTTAGAAAAATATCTGGTTCTATGGAGACACTGCAAATGTGACAAAAGAAAGGGTCTCTCGATGCCACTTTTAACAGTAAATGACACTATCATACTTCAAGATAGACACAAAGCCCCAAGTCAACATTATTTCAGAGATGAATTACTGAGAAGAGTGCTACAAACCTGTCTTACTCTAAACAGAAATTAAGGTGACAGGGTACTCGTGGGGCTAAGGCAAGTTAAAAGGAGCTGTGTTGCAACACTAAAGTTAAAGCTGACTCTTTTAATTTCACATTCTTTGCGCTACAAAGAAAAAGAAAGAAAGAAAAAAAAAAGGCCAACAAAAACCCTGCAGCCCATTTTAGATTGTGCTGCTCAAATGGCACTGAATATGTTTAAACAAGTGCATACATGAAAAGCACTCTCCAAACCAGACTAGTGCAAAACATCCCGTACTCAAAAAGGAGATTCAGTCATTCGTCCATGCTCTACGCATCATGTCAACATCTCATGAGAAAAAAGATGTAAAGTCCTCGAATCAACATATTCAGGAGAGAACCTTTTGAAAAGCAACCATTTGAAACTACCAGCAAACTGAAGGCAAAGTGAGCATTCGATACTGTCCCGCACAACAGCCTTGTCTCTAAATCGGAGAGACGTGGATTTGACGGATGGAGCGCTCAGTGGATAAGGAATCGGCTGAATGGTTGTGCTCAAAGAGTTGAGATCAACTGCTTGATGTTCAAGTAGAGGCCATGATAAGTGGCATTCCTCAGGGGTCAGTGCTGGGACCAGCGCTGTTTAACATCCTTGTTGGTGACATGGATAGTAGGATTGAGTGCACCCTCAGCAAGTTTGCCGATGATGACAAATTGTGTGATGCAATCGACATGCTGGAGGGAAGAGATGACATCCAGAGGGACCTTAAAAGGTCTGAGAGGTGTTGTGCTTAAACAGAGATTCATCTCACAGAAAACAAAAAGCCCACCATATCCAGATAACTCTGCAGTATGATGTTGCAGCTGTGTAAATTTATGCATTATAATCCTTATTTCTCTTTCCTAATCATTCTTTCTCCTCTACTCTCTCAAATTCCCATGGAAAGTGTGTTATTGAAAATACCACTCAGTCCATACAGAGCTGGAATGGCAAGAGGGGAGAGGGAATACTGGGTAGGTGGAAAAACTGTATCATGATGGCTATTAAGACTCTCTGTTATTTGTACCAGTCATAGTGCCTGATGTTGATCCATGCAGTAATTCACTTTCAATTATTTCATTTTCCTACAAAATGTAAGCATTTCTTTTGAAATATGATGCCGTAACCCACAAAAGCTCAGCCTTTGGCTAGTATGGGTAGGGAGGAGTAGGCTGGTTTCACTCCAGAAAAAGATCCTAGCAATGATTGCTCTTTAGTTTAATTAGCTGATGACCGAGAACTGCAAGGCAATTTTTAGAATTTCTGTAGCTGGTACTTACACAGAAGAGAATAGTGGCAGGCAAAGGAAAGGATTAAAAAAAAAATCTGTCTCTGCCTCTACTGCTTGATCACTCCTACTCATAGTTTCTGGTGTAGTTTTGTTTCCAGCTAGTACTCTGTAACTTATCTATCTTTGTAAGTTTAAAACAGGGCCCAGACACAGCGGGGGGTTTTCTGGCTCTCCCACATCCTCCCAAAAAATCCTGGCCACTGATCCAAAATAATCCAAAATAATCCAAAATAATCCAAAATATAATTCCTAACACTCAGAACTTTGCATCTGTATTTTTTATTTTTTAATTCAAATTTCAAACTTTTGTTCTGGTCTCAGCTTTGCTGTTTTTAGTTCTCTACTGTGTTATTGCTGATTTTTCATACTGCCTGTCTTTACTCGGGCTTTTGGTTTTCCTTGTTTCTCTCTTTCAAACATTATGAATCCAACCCGATTCAGCTCAATAGGACCAGAAGTTAAAGAAATTCAAGCTGCAGTGAGTTTTGCTCTATGTATTTGCATCCCACTCGACCGTGACCTGGAATATCCACAACTGGCTCAACACTCTGAGGTGTCTCCTCCCTCCTGTGTGCTAAGAGGTGTCCCTGTAATATTTGGCTCACCACCTCAACCTCAATCCCATGACAATAAACAGAAACAAATTCACATTGTTTTGGAAACATCCCTATCCTTAGCTTCTTCCCCTCAAAATGGTCAAATCTTATCCATAAGATAAGAGATCAAGGGACAAAAAATCATGAGTAAAAGGAGAAACCATTCCAAGATGCAGAACATTTCTGCTCAGTTCATTCATTGTTTTATATCTCAGATTATTACCCATTGTCTTATCCAGGTTTTTAGCTATAGCATTTATCACTCAAGTCTTTTCTGCTACTTGTTTACTTGTTGTGTCTTCTTCTCAGTGAGGACAGACCAAGCCATTCCCAAGCTAGACCTTGCTGTTGAACTATCCTTTGAAGGATGCTTCAGTCTGTTACACAGGGACATATGTTTTCCTGTTTGATTCCAAATGATTTGGACAATTCTCAAGACTCTCACAGAAACTTACAGGCCCAATATGCTTTGGGTTAGATGTTTCATTTCTTTGTACTGTTAAGAAAAGTGAAGCTTTTTGATATCAATCAGATGCAAATTCTGTCAACGCACTGAAAATATTTTGAACATATTTATTTATATGTAGAAACTACACAGATTTTCAAATGCTTTATGGCTAATCTGTCTTTATTCCTATTTAAGACACAAAAAACCATATTATTTAAACCTCCTCCAGTTTTCTATACTGCTGTTTGATGAGATGGTCGATGTTTGTAGGATTTTCTTTCTAAAGTTATTCAGTTCTGTCTAGCCACATTTTGTTAGTCACCCTGATAAATATGTTACACTTTGTGAATACCATGAATATGTTTTTTTTTCACTGAATTATAAGAGGTTTATGACTGATGTGTATGTAGAAAAAGACTAGTTGCATTTGCCTGCACGACAGTAAACTGTAGATCATTGTAGATCTAATTGAGTTAACAACGCCTGCTAGGATGGATAGCAATAATATGATAATCCTAGAGTCCTGGAATAGTTTAAGTTGGAAAAGAGCTTTAAGATCATCCAGTCCAACCATTAACCTAACTCTACCAAGTTCGCTGCTAAACCATGTCCCTAAGTACCACGTCTATACAACTTCGAAACATGTCCAGTGATGGTGATTCAACCACTTCCTTCTGTAGCCTATTCCAGGGCTTGATAACCCTTTCAGTGAAGAATTTTTTCCTAATATCGACCTAAACCTCCCCTGGTGCAATCTGAGGCCATTTCCTCTTGTCTCATGTTACTTGGGAGAAGAGACCGACCTCCATCTCGCTACAATCTCCTTTCAGGTAGCTGACAGAGAGCAAGAAAGTCGCTTCTGAGCCTCTGTTTCCAGGCTAAACGAGCCCAATTCCCTCAGCTACTTCTCACCAGACTTGTGCTTTAGACCCTTCTGTGGCTTTGTTGCCCTTCCCTGGACATGCTCCAGCTCCTCAATGTCCATCTTGGAGTGAGGGGCCCAAAACTGCACATAATACCTGAGGTACTCAGTGCTGAGTACAGGGGGGAAATCCTGGCAGTAGAAGAGAAAGAAAAATCTACCCAGAATTAAACATATAGGTGGTTAACCCATACAACACTGCTTTGATATAATAGTACTGCTAACAATATCCAAACTATCTTGGGAGCATGACCTTGTTTTTTAATCACACCGTGATGTACATCTTTGGCAAACTTGGCCTTAGTTCCCTGAATTCAATACTTGATTTAGGAGTGTCATAGATTGAACCCCTGGAACTGAACATACTTTAATTTTGATTGCTTTGTCCCAATGACAACCACATACCAGGCCTCCATCTCTAAGATTTGTTACCTCTCTAGGTTCAGACCAACAACCTGGGGGCAAAAGGCTTCAGTCTGTTACTAATGTCTCAATTAATTATTTGACAGTGTAGAAGTTTTGAGTTGCTGCCTGACTGAATATGAACCAGAAAGACCTGTAACGTTACCGAGACCTTTTTCTTGATGCCATCAGTCTGTTTGCATCCTTGCTGGCCTAAGATCCTGTCCATGTAGGGACAAAGAGAAACTTTGTGGGGTGTTCAATACCCTCTCATCTCCTAGAATATGCAGCTGGGATCCACTTCACCAAACAATGCACATTTATTGACAGGTAGTCTGACAGTTTTTTAAATCTGCTTGACAGCTTGTTTTTAACAACATGTTGTTATGTTCAGTATTATCACATTTCTTTTAGGTTTGTGTGATACTAAAAAAAGACCAAACCTCCAAGGCATCAATATGGGGTGCAAAGTATGACTAGTCTTAAGACACCCAGGAAAATACACTGTAGGGGTTCAATGACTGTTTTTTCTACAAATATCTAGCTCCTAACTTTCCAGCCCTGTCAAGGACAAGCATCTTAGTTGTTTTCCAAGCAGTTGCTTTAAGTTGGAGGTTTTTTTTTCCTTTTGTCTTAAGCTTGCAAGTGTCTAAGGTAACTAAGTTGAATAGCATTCACAAAACTCTTCAAACATCTGTGAAATGCTATTCAGACCACTTTCCAGGAAATGTTAAGAAGGAGTAAGGCACCTTTGTTGGAGTGTGATGTGTTAGTCAAACTATCTACTGTTCAGGAATACAATTGATCATAGTCAGTGGGGAGTCATGCCAGTGCTTAAATTCAGCACCTGCAGTAGGTTATAGATGCATCTCTTCTCTGCTGACAGTGAGGGATTCAGAGCCTGTCAGTAATCCACATTGAGACACCATAAGAGACAGCAAAATATTTAGTGGTGTTTAAATGGGTGAGTGGAACTAGTTTTGTTTGATGGTTTTACATCAGGGTCAAGGAATTTGCTGTATAGTGAGGACTAACACTGACAGTCCTTAGGGTCTTACTAATTCTTCTATAAATTAAATGTGCCTGTTTTGGAGAGAGAGTTGCAGGCTTTTACAAGTTGTCTTTCTGGGAACAAAATAGAGAATACAAATTCTATCATGCATGTCCACCAAAACTGAGCTCTTGGTAACATTAAATAAAACTGTCAGGATTATGAAGTGAAGAGTTTCTCATGCTGGCAGTATCAGAGAGGCTGTATTCTGCATGGGCTTTCAGAAATTGTACCCTCCAATAACCTTGGTTGTAAGCAGCCACTACAATGCAATATAAATTTGGTCCAGTTCAAAATGAAAAAAAAAATAAAATTAAAAAGCTGCCTGTATTCCCAGTTTATGTGCCTGTACTTCAGAGTTATATCAGTAGCAATAACTGCTCCCACTACATGTTATGTCCAGAAGAAACAACTGGAAAGTCCCAGCAGCAGCTGGCAAGTAACAATAATTGAATTCCAGATGGATCTAAAAAACTAGTGATACCTCCTGGGAAACTTTGAAAAACGTCTTACTTTGCAATGATCCTGTTCACATCACACTCATTTTAAATATTTCTTTTCCTTTGTTCTTGACACAGAAGGAACAGATGAGCTCCTGAGAAATAATTCCATTTTGAGAGACCAGTCCCTGCTAATAAAGGCAGAGAAAAGAAATAGGACAGGGAGAATTATCACTCTGTTGTGATTTCAGATGTCAGCTGTTCATTTGTGCTGTTGGCTTATGCAGCTCCTGTGGCTAAATATTTTTTAAAGGATTCTGCTAGAGTTAGAGGATAAGATAGGCTGGAAATAATCTTTGCAGAAACTCATTTGGTCCAGCCCCCTCACTGGAGTAAGGCCAAATTAGATCAGGTAGTTCAGGTCCTTGGCCAGTGAGGTTTGACTGCCTCCGAGGATGAAGATTTCACGGTTTCTCTGGGCCTCTGTTACAATATTTGACCACCGACATGGTAGAAAGAATTTCTTGACTCCCTGCTGCAGTTTCTCTTGTTGAAACTCACACCTGCTGCCTCTCACCCTAACGACTGTGTATGTCCAAAGAAGTCTAGATGCCCCTTTGGATGCAACAAGATCTCCTCTCCCCTTAACCCTCTCTTCATTATTGAACAAACCTTGTTGTCATCGTGTATCATGTGCTCTAATCCCTCAACAGTCCTTGTGGACGTCTTTTGCACTTGCTCCAGTATATCAAAGCCTGTCTTTCACTGAGAAGCACAGAACTGGATGCCATTTCTCTCTGACTCCACATCTGAAGTATTTTCAGTTTTCTCAACCTGCTTTCTTCACTCGAGCTGGTACAGTCCCTCGTGCAGGTCACTGAAAGAACATGCTCAAGTGTGGATTCAAACTGGCAAGGACCAGCTGTTCCAGGAGGGAGGACAAGCCAGGAGTTAAGGGTGACTGCAGTACAGACAGTATCCCCACTGACAGGATGCAATTCTGAACATGCCAGGTAGCACTTTGTTTTGGAAATGGGATCTGTGGATAGACTCAGACATGACAAGAGAATGAACTAGGTTCATGGGCCCTTCTAGGAAGCCCAGTCAGAAACCAAATGGGACAAGGAAAGAAACAGAGCTGAAGAGAAGGTTACAATACAGATTCAAAGTCCATCCAGGAGGCAAGGTCCCCTGGAGTAAAAGCACAGTCTTTGCTGACAGTGTCCTGCAAACTGAAACTCAGTAATGACCTGGAAAGATTGTGGAGAAGGGTGGGAAGGATATTTGATACCTTATTTATGTATACTCTTGGGCTTCTATTTCATAGCTAGACTCATCTCCTGCTAAACGGATAAAACACTCTTGACATTTGGAAAGATAACAATTCTGTGTTATGCCTCAGTTGCCTGAAGGGCTCACGGAGTGTATTTTTCCTGAGTATACCATTAACCAGATATATTTTGGGTTGTACGGTTTTGTTTTCTCAGCCTCCCTCAGAGACATCAGTGATGATGTTACTTGGGACTCAAAGGTGGCACAGGCAATTCATGTTCTTTCACAATCGGAGTACTCAGTGGGTTCAAGGAAGACTTTTCCACTGAGTTTTGATGGGCAAAGATCTGGATTTTGTGGGTGTAGTAGGTTGCCTTTCACTGCTAGGGTGCAATTAGAGTGCAATTTATCTTCAAATGTAAAGTGAGAAAAGCACATCCAATGAATTTCCATGCTTTGCAACCTCAGTTTTTGGGCACACGTTGGCTTCTCTTTTCCTCTGCCAATGACACACAACTGGCAAACCCTGAAATTGAAAAGGTTTGACTACCTCAAATCTGGGGTATGATATTGGGTAATGCTGAGTGTCCAATGATAGACAGAAGGTCAAAATTTAGTAGGATCCCTTGTGGTTTCATACCCTATGCAGTGAAAGCCATTAACTCATTTTGCAATATTGAAAGATGATGGCCTCTGGCATATTAATCCTTCAAATAACTCTGACTTATAGCCCCTTTGGCTATAAAGCCTTACACTTTTCCTCCAATACTATAGAATTGGAAAATGCACTTAGCCTGAAAGTTTCTAGATTAACTATGAAGGAGAAAAAGACTGTACCTGTAGGATTGTTCACGCTATAATGTCAAAGCACTGGAAATACTCCTGCCAAGCTTGAATAAAATTTGCTAAAGTGTTATTTTTAATTAATCTTATTCAAGAAAGCTCATGAGATACAATTATAGAATGTCTGAGGGCTTAGCAATGCAAAGCCAGTCAGCTAATTAAAATCCATTTTTGGGGGGCCACCTCATTTTAAACACAGCTTGTTAAATGTCCCTCCATAGTACCCGTGCTATTTATATCTCAGAAATTAATTTGCTAGCCACAGAAATCCATTGAGAGGACAATATATCTAATAATTAGACAGTATAACTTGGGTGAGATGTCATGACTGTGTCACC
The DNA here is from genome assembly GCA_013396935.1 of Baryphthengus martii. NCBI lineage: Eukaryota > Metazoa > Chordata > Aves > Coraciiformes > Momotidae > Baryphthengus > Baryphthengus martii. The sequence goes on along the minus strand of VWZK01001856.1, from coordinate 83,131 downwards.
ACTCACTTGAAAAGCAGGCATCTTTAAATCACATGCAGATAGAAGCTGTAAAACAACGGTTAATTATTCTAAAGGAGAACTGATAACAACTACCTTCCTTTAAGAGATACACTTGACAGTTTTGTGTTAGAAGCATTAGCAGCAGATTTTGTGTCAATTAGAAAAGGTTGCTGCTGTTCATCTACTTTGGATGGCATTGAATATCTCTGAGCTTAAACTAACTCTCCTGGTTTAGAAAAAATAACATAAAAACTTAAAACCTTCATCTAAATTTGCCTGTGATAGGATATCCATCAAAATCCTTGCTGCAAAGGTTAATTCCTCTTGCTATTGAAATGCATCAGTCTTCTGCTCAGCCTGAATTTGTCCAGATTAAACTGTGTTTTGTACTGCTTGCATTAAGACTGATTTCACGAAGATTCAGCAACACTGTTGCATGACAGATAATCATGCCCAGCACATGTCAAGGCCTGTCATAATTATGTCATGTTATACCAAAATACAATAGTAATTCTATCTTGTTGTATCGTTTCTGAAAAGATTAGCTGCAGCTATGATTGAACTGTTCTATTTTATTTCTCGTAAACACGTGTCTCCTGTTTGAGCTGTAAAGAAACAACCTGACACTTTGACATCTTAAATAAGAACAGAGCGTGTGTATTCGCCACATTAATTGGAGAAAAAGTCAATCTCGGTAGTCAGAGAAACACACCTAGATATTTAAAGTAGAAGTCTCTCTATTAACTGTTGATATCATTTGGGGCTCCCAGTGAAGTGAACAGTACACTGAACTTACAGAACTCCTCAGCAGATGGACTCACCATTTTGATGCTTGTTTTTTGGAAAGCCTTTGTGTTGTGTTTATATTTTGAGAGTCACAGTGAAAGAAGAGTATTTATTTTGAGTCAGAGAAAGAACTGCTGAGCTCTGATGAAATATGCATTACAGTATATACTTGATATTCACTTGTATTTTTCGCTATTGTTGCTGTCAGATTTTCCTGGAGGAAGGACACATCTAACAGAACCACAAAACAATAGACTGCTTCAGCAGTCAGAGTGCAGATGCCTTTGAAGAAAAGTCTATGGGTAAGGTCTAAGTAATCTCACAAAACTACAACTGTTTCCCTCTGCAGTATTGAGTATGAAGATGTACAGATCTCAACTGATAACATGTCCCTGCCTTGTGCCCTGGCCTAATGTCTCCTGTAGGTGAAGGAAAGGAGAGAGTAAAGAATTGGTGATTTTTGGATTCGCATCTGAGGGTTGATGTGAACAAGGGAGCTGCCTGTAAGATTTTCCCCAAGGTCTGTTTTGAAAAGAATACTAAGTGCAAATAGCCATTTTTAATACGTTTGCTCTTTGGCTGATGGAGTTCTGTCAACAGATATGCAATATGAGCTTTGGAGTTTGACCGGCCTGTAACTGCTAGAGGACTCCAGTCCTCACAGAAATAGCTCATCTGACTGTGTGTAAAAATTGATGGACTGTGGTAACTACTGGAGAGTTTGCATAGAAACAGCAGACTGAGAATAAGATGGTCCAGTCACAGCTTCATCTTGCAACCTAGTGTAGAAGTCTGCTAGGGGCAGAAAAATGGAGGTGAAGAGTGTGGGTATAGATTTGCTGACACTTCTTCCTTTGTCAGAACAAGCAGATGCCAGCAGTTTAGGAAGTATGAGCTGCACAGCCAGGGATTTTTGCTTCTCTGCACAGAAATAATGTGGTTCTTCCTGTTCTTGCTGTGGAAAACATTTCTGTATAGAGCCAATGGTTGCTTATACAGAAGGTAAAAAACTCTGAGAAACAACTGTCACCAATTTCATCTCACAGAGGCAGGATTAGGAAGTCCAGTCCAGGAGGGCTCTTGTCTTACTTATACTCCCAGGAATGTTGTCTGGGCTTATGCTTGGGGTTCCAAAATTCAGTTTATACTTCATTGTCAGGGGACCCTAAACTTATTCTGAAATGGTTGTTAGGACTATGAGTGCTTTCACCCTGGCACAGTGAAAACTCTTCAGACCACATGAAATCTTTAGGCTACTGGAGTGGGTGAAGAGGAGAGCCACAAAGATGATCAGAGGACTGAGAGAGTTGGGATTGTTCAGCCTGGAGAAGAGGAGGCTCCGGGCACACCTTATTGCAGCCTTCCAGCATCTGAATAGTCCCTGCAAGAAAGCTGGAGAGGGCCTCTTTACAAAGGCTTGTAGTGATAGGTTGAGGGGTAATGGCTTCATACTGGAAGACGGTAGATTTAGAGTAGGAATTACGAAGAAGCTCTTCACTTTGAGGGTGGTGAGACACTGGTACAGGTTGCCCAAGGAAGTGGATGCTCTATCACTGGATGTGTCCAAGACCAGGTTGGATGGGTCTCTGAGCACCCCGGTCTAGTGGGAGGTGCCTTGCCCTTGGCAGGGTAGTTGGAATTAGATGATCTTTAGGGTCCCTTCCAACCCAACCTGTTCTATGATTCTACTGGGCGCTCCTAAACTACATATTTCTTCTCAGAACTAGACATTGACTGCAACTGCAACTGCTCAGTCATGATCCTTATGATTGACACTGTTCACCAGTGAGAAACATCTCATATGTCCCAGAGAATTTTTGAATTTTCTCTTTGTATGATTGACCCACAGTGTAAGAAAGGTGGATGCTGTCCATCCTAGCATTGTATCCTCCTCCCTTGTGCACTGGCCTTGGTTTTACTTTTGTAGTTAGGTGTCCCACAACATTTTTCTTGCATCACATTGTGATCAAAGAACTGAGTTCATTTGACTGCAATCCAAACACTTTGACCATTGAGAATGAAAAACTGTATTTACCTGGGAAGGTTGCCCATCTATTTCTGTCAATGGAAACATAACTTGAAGACTTGGTTATGTAGTCTTCTGTAACACACCGGCATGGAGCAGCAAACTCCTTGGATGCTTGAACAGTTGGTTTACATGTCTGCTCTGCCATGAAATGAAGTGACTTTTTTTTCCTGA